>PVJS01009403.1:0-50436 GCA_004027185.1 Glis glis
TGTGGTGCTAGGGATTGAACCCAGGGGCATTCTACCTCCGAGCTACACCCCCAGCCCTATTTTATTTTTAATTTGGAAATAGGGTCTTGCTAGGTTGATGTGAGCTTCACTGAGTTGCTGATGCTGGCCTTGAACCTGCGATCTTCCTGTCTCAGCCTCCCAAGTACTGGGATTACAGGCGTGTTCCACCACACCCGGCACAGATTTTTATTTCTAAAAAAAAAATGTGCTTGTCTTATGCATTGTGTGCCTCCTTTTCTCTTCCATCATCCCTGTGCTTCCTCTAGAAGCTGACAGGGATCACTTTTCATGGTTCTCATCTCTCTGCAGAATGTATCATGTTGTTTTCCCCTCTGCGGGGTATTTGGGGTTGGGCAGGTAGAGCTGTCTGTTTTACTTTTGGTGGAAAATGGTGTATCCTGTTTGTTTCTGATAGGAAAGGTTTCTTTTTTGTTTTGGCACTGGGGATTGAACCCAGGGGCATTCTATCTCCGAGATACACCCCTGGCCCAATTTTTTATACTTCATTTTGAAACCGGGTCTCACAAAGTTGCGGAGGGCCCCACTGAGTAGGTGAGGCTGGCCGCAAACCTGGATCCTCCAGTCTCCGCCTCCCAAGTACTGGGATTACAAGCGTGCGCCACCATGCCTGGCCGGAAAGGTTTCTTAATCCTAAGGCGTTTTGCACGGTGGACTTTCTGTGTAGTGGGTCAGTAGTTCCCTGTCCACGCTGTGGCAAGTGGCATTTGATGAAAGTGCCAAGAGTACGGACAGTCCACTCCTCCGGGTCTCACTGTCGTGTCGTGTTGGTCATTTGCCATTTGTGAGGTTAGGAGCCTCAGGTACACTTACCATGGTGTAAATGATTTGCCAACTCACATACTCTCCAGGGCTTAAAAGTTGCCTTCAGCCAGGTGTGGTGGCGCACGCTTGTAATCCCAGTACTTGGGAGGCTGAGACAAGAGGATCACAGGTTCATGGCTAGCCTTAGCTACTTAGTGAGGCCCTCCACAACTTAGACTCTGTTTCAAAATAAGGAATAAGAAACAGGGCTGGGGGTGTACTCGGAGGTAGAGTGCCCCTGCGTTCCATCCCCAGTACCGCAAAAAAAAAAAAAAAAGTTGCCTTCCCAGGCCTAATGTGGCATCTCACAGGAAGGGCCGAGGCTGCGAGGAGCTTTCTCAATTTCTTAGTGAGGAAGAGCCCGGCTCTTCTCAGGGTCCCTGGATTCCCGCCCTCCAGAAAAACCCCAGGTGGCTTCCCTGTGTGTTTCTACATCTGCCGCTTGCCTGCATCGCTGGCCCCGGCTGAGAAAGACGTACGTGCCCAGCGGCGCCTGCGCTCGGCACTCGGCGTTACCTACGGCGCAGGGCCGGCTTCGCAAGGGATTCCGGCCATAACTGAAATGCACTCGGCAGTTCCCAGCGTCAGCATTCACGCGGACTTGATGGCGTCGCTCAGCCTGCTGCAAGCTGTCAGCTTCTGTGGCTGTCAGCACAGAGCCACAGTGGCCTCAGTCGCTGTTTGTTATGCTCCTGTAGGTGATTCATTTGGAGAAAATCACCAGAGAAATGGGTTCTGCCTCCCAGGCTAACATCCGCCTCACATCTCTTAAAAAGACCCTGGCCACCAAGCTGTCACCCCGAGTCTTGCTGCCGGCCATTAACAAAACCTACAAGAAGATTGAGAAGAACTGGAAGGTGAGGCTTTGGACAGGGAGAGGTGGTGCTGAGGTGGTAAAGCGTTCTCTCCGCGAAGAGTATGGTAGCTTAGTTCCTGTGAAGGCACGTTGCCGAGTTCTAGAAGAGTTAAAATGGCGTCTCTGCTGTCCTGGTAGGATAACATGGGCCCGTTCATGAGCATCTTGCAAGAGCACATCGGGGTGATGAAGAAGGAGGAGCTCACCTCCCACCAGTCTCAGCTGACCACCTTCTTCCTGGAGGCCCTAGACTTCCGGGCTCAGCACTCAGAGGTGAGCCGGTCTCCCCTCCGCGTCCTGCAGCTGTCGTCTCCCCACAAGGCCAGAGACGAGTCTAGTGCAGCAGTCATACTTGCGGGTAACCTAGCGTCGGTATTCCAGCTAATGCCTCAGCTCTTCCATTTCCAGGATGATCTGGAGGAGATCGGGAAAACTGAGGGTTGCATCGTTGACTGTCTGGTGGCCATGGTCGTGAAACTGTCCGAGGTCACCTTCCGACCCCTGTTCTTCAAGGTGAGGCTGCTGCTTCTCTGCTCCTCCTTCGTGTGTAGTTGCATGGATCAGACGAGGGGAGACACTAACGTGCTGCTGTGGTTTTAGCTGTTTGATTGGGCCAAAACAGAAGACGCCCGGAAGGACAGGCTCTTGACATTCTACAACCTGGCAGACCGCATCGCCGAGAAGCTGAAAGGGCTTTTTACGCTGTTTGCCGGCCACTTGGTGAAACCTTTTGCCGACACCTTGAACCAGGTGAACATCTCCAAAACAGGTTGGTAGCTGCCTCGGGTCAGCCCCGTCCTTGCTCGGCGCGCCTTGCACGGGGCGCGGTCAGTGTAAGACAGCTAGTGCTCTGCCAGGAGCTCGCAGGTTCTCCAGCTCTCGGCTAAGAAGGTGGACTTTTACGTTATTGTTGTCGATGCTGCACTATTTCAGCATCATGCAAAAGTGTGATTTGACTCATGAGAGAGAATAAATAGGCATTATTAGTAGTTACTGGAAGTAACTGTCAAACGTTAAAATTGGGGCTGGGGATGTAGCTCAGTGAGAGAGCAGTTGCCTAGCGTGTGCCAGGCCCTGGGTTCAGTCCCCAGCACACCACACACACACATACACACACCACACACACATACACGACTGGTCTATTCTCTACTGCTAATATGTGACCCCGCTGAAGTAATTTTACTTGCCAAACTTAACTCCATGTTATTTCTGTTTTACCTTCATCCTGATTACGATTTCCAGATCATTTTTAAGCACTCTTCTGTTTGTAGTTACTTTAATAGTGATTCACATTTAAGCATTGGAGAGTAAACTGTGAGCTTCAATTTTTGTGTTGCTTGCTTGTTTGGTTGGTTGGTTGGTTTTTCAGTTTTACTCTTCCCCTGCCTACAGATGAAGCGTTCTTCGACTCTGAGCAGGACCCTGAAAAGTGCTGCTTGCTGTTGCAGTTCATTTTGAACTGTTTGCACAAGATCTTCCTTTTCGACACCCAGAATTTCATAAGTAAAGAGCGAGCGGAAGCTTTGATGATGCCCCTGGTGGATCAGGTAACCAGCGCCGCCTCCTGTCACTGGGGAGTAACTCCGCGACTAAGCCGTCTGCCCAGGTTTATGACTTATCTTCATTGTAGAGTTCGTGGAGTTTTCTTTTGAATTGTTCAAAAGAAAGAGGTAAAGTCTCATGGTTAATTAACTTAAAAAATGTGTTGTAGCCACGCGTGGTGGCATACACCTGTAATCCCAGCACTTGGAAGGCTGAGACAGGAGGCTCACAGATTTAAGGCCGACCTCAGCAACTCAGCAGGATTCTGTTTCTAAAAAAATAAAAAAGGGGTATAGCTTGGAGGTAGAGTGCCCCTGGGTCCAACCCCTAGTACCAAAAAAAATGCATTGTGATTTTAACTGGGCTTCCTGGGGAGCCTCGCAGGGCTTGGCAGCCCCTAGAGAAGAACACGTCCAGGATTTTCCTCTTGCAGGAGTGGGCTGGTGCTAAGGGCTGTGAGGGTCTGAGTTCCAGAAGGTAAGAAATTCACTCAGGAGCAGGTATTAGAATAGGACCTCATTTCAGAGCCTGCCTCCATCTTGAGCGAGGGGAATACTTCCACACGGGGTATGTTTTCAAACAGAAGGAAAGCCAGGCCTGTTGCTCACCACCCTTGTCCCGCTCTTCACAGCTGGAAAACCGGCTTGGAGGGGAAGAGAGGTTCCAGGAGCGGGTGACCAAGCACCTGATACCCTGCATCGCGCAGTTCTCGGTGGCCATGGCAGACGACTCTCTTTGGAAACCCCTCAACTACCAGATTCTGCTGAAGACAAGGGACTCGTCACCCAAGGTTAGTGACTGGGGACCAGCTCTGGAGCTGCACGTGCCCTGCATCGCCTACACGGCCCACAGGTGGCCACGGACGCAGGCCCGCGCGCACCCTAGCAGGGGAGAGCGCTGTCAGTTGTCCTCTAGCACCAGAGCTCTGGACTGCTGTGCCCAGAAATTCAATCTAGGAAATTTCCTATTTGTACTTACAGGGTATTTATAGAGAATAGCACCCTCCCCCTCCCTTGGTATGGTAGACATAAACACTAGACTACTTCCAAAATACTTTGAAATCTTGAAGAGCAAACACATTTCTAATTCCTTGTGTTTCTAAGTGCCACTTAAATGTCAGCGTGCTCCTGAGGCAAATGCTTGCGGTCTGTCCCACAGCGCTCCTTCGGGCTGGACAGCGCGTCCTGTCATCTCCTTCGTCTGCACTTGGCTCAGGGTTTGTTGCATGAGTGGTGGTAACAAACACAACATGGCTAGACGTTAAAATCCCACACCTGAAACTTATAAATGGTTTTAGCAGTGAATCGCCATTTCTCAAACTGATTACCCTATTAGACCCTCACTGGCTAAAACAGAGCAAAGCTGACTTTTATCAAAGGATGCATTGATTCAGACTTATAACATTTATTTTTCAATTAGAAGTGAGCACAGATGGTTGTGCTGAACTCTCAAATCTTAAGTCACAGGTTCTTACATACATCACATTTATTTTAGTGTTTTATTTGGGTTGTACGATAGCAAGATCCTGACTAAGTAGCTATGACGCTTGTCCAGCCTGGAAAGAGCACTGTGGTCTCAGTGTGGTTTGCCAACGGTCCCGAGCAAGCGCTGCGCTCCGGGTCACAGACGAGGCACGAGAGAGAAACACACACATTTTTTTAAATTCTAAAACTAGGACACTGTGCCAGAGGTTTTGTTATTCAGAGCTGAGATGAGCGTGTGACCCACAGGGGGCCCTGGCCCCTCGCATGAGGGTGGTGGTGACCGTGTTGGGGACTGTGGGTGGGGCATCCTGGCAGGTGGCCGACTCTCCCTCCCAGGTCGGCAGCATCTCAGGCACCTGGCCCCTCGTGTGAGGGTGGTGGTGACCGTGTTGGGGACTGTGGGTGGGGCATCCTGGCGGGTGGCCGACTCTCCCTCCCGGGTCGGCAGCATCTCAGGCACCTGGCAGGCTGGGGAGCTCCGGCGCGGTGAAATTTGGTGACACGTTTGAGATTGCATGTAGCATTTTATTTTACCGGGTTTATTTTTTAAGAAAATGTCATAAAAAGACATTCATATTAAAGAGCAGCAGGGCTGGAGCACAGTTCAAGAAATGGTGATTTGTAAGGCTACCCATATTCCAGACAGACCCCAAATGGCTAAGCATATTGTGGTACAGACGACGAAAGATGAATGAGCATAGTAATGAAGGGAAGTAAATGCAAGTGAAATAACGTTGAGTTTGTAATGAGCTCGTCTCGGTCAGTCCAGATCTTAATAAATCCAGCAGGACCCGATCGATGAAACCGTGTCCCCTTCTCAACTCTTGTCCCTGGCAGGTTCGGTTTGCTGCCTTGATTACCATGTTAGCCCTGGCCGAAAAGCTCAAGGAGAATTACATCGTCCTGCTCCCAGAGTCCATTCCCTTCTTAGCAGAATTGATGGAAGGTAAGCCCCGAGCTATTAAGAATAGTGACAATAGATTGTGTGGAACCGTGCCAAGGGGTAGTGTGCGTGGGGGTGTGCGTGGGGATGGAGTGGTTAGAGTAGGTCTAGCCCTCTCCTGCCCCAGGCTCAGGTACGGTTAGGCTGGGGACATGAGTCAGGAAGCTGCCGCCCCTGGGTCCTCTGAGACTGCGTTCACACATACTCGTCACTGTGTTTACTCGTGTGTTGTGTGTGTGCGTGTTCATACAGACTCTAGTTATTTTCATTAGCCTCATATATTTATATGATTGAATATTTTGGACCCAGGTGGGGTAATTGTATCAAGATGTCTAGTGCCACCAAGGATGCGGCTGGAGTCCACTTTAGTGACAACCAGGACGTACTCAACACCCAGCCTTAGCTGCACTCATTCTGTCCTTGTCACGGGGTGAACACCATTGTCCCTATTCTACGAAGAAAAAAGCTAGAGGCTTGTAAGGTTTAGATTGATGATGGTAACAAAGCCAGTGAGGGTGACAGATGGGGCTGTTTGGACAGCCAGGTTTCCACGGGGCTGGGCCGCCTCCCAGCCTGCCCTATTGGGCAGGGATGAGGGGCCAGGAGACCTGCACATTTCACCAATCACATAGTGATTCCTTAGCGATCACTCGCCCCGAGTCTTGTGGCCATGTCTGCTATATCCTCGGGCTCTGTTCTGCTCAGCTGCCAGGGGCACCGCGTAAGAGGTGGAGGCAGAGGGAGGCCGGGCCGGGCCCACTACCGCGCTCCCTTTCATCCTGGTGCCGTCTGCCAGAGGGCGCGGGCCCCGAGCCTCGGACCGGCCCACACTCTGACTTGGGTTTCTGTTTCTCTAGATGAGTGTGAAGAAGTAGAACGTCAGTGCCAAAAGACCATCCAGCAGCTGGAAGCCATCCTGGGGGAGCCGCTCCAGGGCTACTTCTGAGACTCCACTATTTCAGACTCTCTTGAGAGTTCGGGTTTATTTTCCTTATTTTTATTTTGGGGTGTTTGGCGCCATGTTACTTTTGGTGCTCTTACACCCTCGGGACCGCCTACAGACATTTCATGACTGCTTTGCAGCGTCCCCTGTGCTGCCACCTGTACAGCTGTTGAAGAGTAAACAATACATGATGTATTTATAGACTGTGGTGTTCGCTGAGCATGTGTTGGAGTCTTTTCTGAAGGGTATAATATGACGGGCATATTGAGTATCAGCGCTCAACACTCCCAGCTCCTCTAGACCACGGAGCCCGTTCCCTGTGGGTGTCCGCTGTGCCTGGCGTCCGTGCTCCCTCACCGCAGCTCACTGCCTCACGCAAACGGCAGCCGTTGGGTGTCTAGCAGGAGAGCCGAGACGAAAGCTCCTAGGTTTTGACTGTTGGTTTGGGAGACCAACACTTGCGCCTTAACTGGGTATCCAGAGGGAAGCAGCTCTGGATGCAGTGCCTCTCAGCACTCTGTGTCTCCTTTGTCCTTGAATCCTTTTGGGGGTGGGGTGGGGACAAAGCAACATGATGCTTATAAAACAACCCGCAGGCCGGGCGTGGTGGCGCACGCTTGTAATCCACACTGAGACCGGAGGATCCGGGTTCGTGGCCAGCCTCAGCTACTTAGTGAGGCCCTCTGCGACTTAGTGAGACTCGGTTTCAAGATAAAGAACAAAAAATAGGGCTGGGGGTGTAGCTCGGAAGTAGAATGCCCCTGGGTTCAATCCCCAGTACTACAAAAAACAAAAACAACCCACACTTGGCTGATGACACAAACAGCAAGGGCCCAGAAGCGCTGGTGGCATGAGGAAGCCCTCCACGAGTAAACTGACCCTGTACCCGCTCGTGGATCTACTCGTATGAGAAGGTAAACATTAGGACGTCTCTCCGAGGTTTTCAAGTTCTCTAGTAGTATGTCATGGTGAAACTGGAAAGTGGGGACTTTTATTAAAGTCAGCCAATCTACCTTTGTTTTTGAAGCACTGAAGAACTATCCCATAGAACGGATGCATGGAGTTGAAAGCCTCTGACCTAACAGTACTGAAATCTAGTGCAGAATTGACAAGCAGAAGGCTGACCTGCAGTTTAGTGATAAAGCTTGCTAGAAATGCATCTATCTCTTTCAGGAATGTCCTGATAAGTTCATGAATAAATACTAATAGCTTTGAAAAAAGAATCTTAAGATTCTGCATTTATTCTATCAAATAATCAGTCTTAATAGCTCCATGTGAAACAAAAATGAAAATGAACTTTTTAAGACTTACTGGAAACAGTATTAGTAGACTTTTATTTTTTCTAAGTGCCTTTCCATCTCCAGCATCTCAGCTGCGCACTCTGACGTTCTTTATGGAGGAGCCAGAGCCCCAGGGGATTCTAGAGCATTCTTGCCTCCAAACCCCCCACCCACTACCATGTCTTCTTGAATTTGGCAAGACTCAGCACAGTAAGTTAACATGAAAAGTTAGCAGTGTAAACACAATACTTTTTTTAAAGTAAGATAATGGTATTCTTTTCAACATATGGATACAAGGAATATCTAACCAAGTCTGTCATGAAGGTATTCCTAAACCCTGGCAGAATTCCGTCCGGCAGAGTCTGACTGATTTTAGCTTTTATCATCTCTACGCCCAAGCCTTTGAAATCTCCTGTAACAAGATCTGACCTGTGAAGATTCTCATAGAACTTCTGCCAACTCCTTTCAAATAATAGAAAAATTACAGAAATGCGAGTTTAGCTTGCTGATACAGGTTTGATTTTAATCACTTAGAGCAGAACAATGTTTTGATCTCAGTCGCCTATGATGATGGAATGGAAGAGAAGAAGCAAGTGTTGGTTTGCACGAGAAAGAAACGTTTCTGTTGCCTCTGCCTGGTCATCGGTCTCTCGTGGTTAGATCCTGCTTTCTGGCAGTGCTGTGTCATAAAGTCTAAGTCTCATCTTGACATGACTTTCCACTCACAAATACTTTACAGACCGAGCTCGTCTGGCCTCTACCGCACTCGCCAGAGGCGCACACGGACCTCTGACCCGCAGCCACGCGGAGAGGTGTTCAGCACCTTGAGCCTGATGTCAGGCCATGCTTTGCTTTTTTCTTTTTTGCCTTAATCTTTTGCTGCCTTCAGACGTCATAGTGTTAATGATTAAGTAAAGCTTACAGAGAGGACAGCTAGGTGTTTCTTATGCTAAAGAAGATTAATTTCAAGATGCAAGTGAGCATCAGCCCTCCATGGTGGGATAGGATAGGACACAGATGATGAAGGCGGTTGCTGGGGAACAAGTGTCTTCTCTAAATTAGTATTCTATGTGATTTAACAAGTGCAAAATGCTTAACCCTGAGGGGACAGTGCCGGGGAAGCCACGCTGGCTCTTGCCCCCCCGTGTGGACACCCCAGCTCCTAGCACAGTGCTGACAGGTAAGGGTGCCGATGCCTATTAGGTACTTAGCTACTTGAGTAAAGCACACACTTCATAAATACTTGAATGTGATTTTAAAAGAGGCGGCCGGGGGGACAGAGGAGTCGCCCCACTGCTACAAGTTGCTATCGCCCCCCCCCATTTCCTCCTTTGGTGCTAGACACAGCCACGCTGCATGAACACCAGGAGGGCGTAACGCTGCGCAAGCGCAATGAACAGATACACAGTGTAGTGACAGTGAGATGCGTCCCACACGGCCGGTAGCACAGAAGCCATCTGTATTTGGGGTTTGGAAGTGTCGTGGCGGCTACCAGCTCCTTACTTCCAGTAGGTGGATGTCGCCGTCGATGGCCAGCATGTCGATCCGGCCAAGTTCTTTGTATCTGTGTTTGTACTCCAGGCTGTGCACACCATTTATTGCAACCTTGAATTCTCTAACATCACAATAAATTATCATCTGAAAGGAAAGGAAGCATCCCGTTAGCATTACCAATGCTTTCCCTTCTTTAAAATTCCTGTTTGCCGCACTCTAATAGAGGGGAAAGGAAAACCACAGGGTTTGCTTTAGGCCTAGAGACTCTCCTGCTCCCTCCCCTACTGGCATCTCTGACACCGAACCCACCAGAGTGGCACCTTCTGCTCAGCCACGGGCACCGCCTGTCCTCAGCCCACCCCTGCAGCACTCCGCTTGCCCCTCGCTCCGGAAGCTGCCCTCCTCGATGTTCAGGAACTGATGGAGGATGAAACTACTGCTATCTTGGCCTCATGAATGAGAAGTCAGAGAAGTGGGTTCCTGGTCCCGCCCTGCTGTCCCCTGCGCTGCAACACCCCAGCCCCTCAGCGTTTGGGCAGCTGACGGTGTGGTGCTTTTAAGGCAGTTCCCAGAAGTTTCCCTGGGCATCTCACCTTTGTTTATTGGTGGAGCTTTAACCACGGGAGCAGGCCCACTCACAAGGCAGCCTGGGAGAGGGAGGGGCTTACCTGGGCCCATTTGGACCCCGCTCAGATTCAGAGGCTCTACTACCAAGGAAGCCATTTTTACACTGCACATCTTAAGGAGACTTTAATCTCTGCTCAGCATCCCACAAACATTTTGGGACAGGCATGTGTCACAACACCTCACGTATCTGGGGACTCAGGACTACGTGCCTCTTACATGCAAGGGTCTGATATATTTTTCCTTGAATGCATAGAAACAGGACTGAGTCCTGAGAAGAAAGGGCTGCCACCTGAAACTACATGACAAGATGGCAGCTGTGCAAGCAGTTTTAGGCCCTATATCCTCAGGTCCAGTCCTGAGACAAGGTTCCCGTCAAAATCCCTATTAATTGATACAGGGCTACACAGTGATTTTCAATATGATAACAAATGTCAAATAATTCTGATGCAAATAATGTGGTACTCCACTGGCTTTGCCATTTATACCAATGGCCTGTGTCATAAAAAGAGACTCAAATTACAGTCTCCAAGGAAACAAAAACATACAGGATCTCCACACATGAAGCTGAACTTGATTTAGATGGACCACTTACCCTGCCCGGCCCCCAGGATTGTTTCCTATCCCATTTTCAAAAACTATAATCTTACCTCAAAGTACATCCCAGGACTAAATGGGAAACAGGTAATGTTTCTTTCTTCTTCTCCCCAGGATTCCCGAAGGAAAGAATTTCTTACAAATGCTTTGATATTCAGGCGTGGGTTCAAGTGTAGGGCGATATCCTTTGATTTTCCTGCTAGTAGGTCAACGTTAAAGCTTTTGAGAGAAAAAAATAAAACCTAATTAACCACAGAAAGAGTAGTGGCAGATTCTTCAATTTTAACAGTCACACTTAACTATGGCTGCAACTATATGAAACGGGTCCACACATGGACATGGGGTGTAGGAGAAGGTGGGATTTTCAAGTGGGTTAGCATCCCACTGCACATTATTTGCAAAATGAAAATTTAAAAAGTTTAATGTCAGTGTTGAGGCTGAGATCCGGCTGGGCAAAATCTTGAGGCTTAGTTCTCCCAAACCAAATGACTGGGCTCGGGAGCGGGGCCCTTCCGTGCAGGTATTCTGTCATCTCCACGTGTTCTTCCTGCTGCGGGGCAGGCAAGAGCTCTCATCTCAACCTTTCAGAAGTCCGGACCTCTCGGGAACAGGTTCTTAGAGCAGAAATTGTCAAAATCACAGGACGGCCCTAAGAACACCGCCAGATTTTCCGGGCTGCCCTGGAGCTCCAGGAGGCCAGGGTGGGCCTCATGGACAGGCCTCCCTGCCTCTCGTCTGGTCAGAAAAGGCCTTGGTAGAGCACTGGACTGTGGTCCCTGCTCCACCACCAGCTCGCTGTCAGTGATCTAACCTCGTGCTCCAGTATTCCAACTTTCTCACGCAGCCAGGACAGCAGCCCACTCACACCCCAGGACCGCTCCGCGGAACAGGCGGTCACAGACACGCATGGCAGGTGCCGGCGCCGTCCCTGGTGCCGCGGCGATACTGACCCTTTGGCGTTTGTCTTCACTTCTCCTTTAATGACAACAGTTCGCCCGGGACCCATGGGGGAGTTCAATCTTGCTTCAAATGGCAGAGTCTGAAAAGAAGCCACTGTGAGAAACAGGAAGCTGCAGAGAGGGACCTCGTGAGAAAATCGTCCGCACGACGTGGGGGTGGGAGCCTGTGAGCCCCGCGAGGGGACAGGCTAAGTCTGCTCTGGCTCCAGTGGGGCTGTGCGGCAGCTCGGAGCCTGGCTCCGCTCCAGCTCAATGACCCCACTTTACACCGTAAAATGAGTGGCTGCAGTGTGACCCGAGGTCCTGCATCATGGCCCGCTCCAGCAAAGCCACTGTGCTTGGGGCCTCAGGCAGCGCTGTGTTCTGCCTGAGGGGGACAGCCAGGCTGGGAGCAGCTAGGGAGACACCCGCGGGTGGCTCAGAGATGTGTGCCTGGTTGCCTTCGCATCCATCCAGCGACAGCGGCAAACGCAAGGGCTGCTTTGGGCTTCTACCAGGGGTAGAGGTCACCGACAGCTCACTATAACTTAACTTCTATACAGAGTTAGGAAAACTTTGGGCTCTTCAAACCTTTGACAGACAGTTGGTAGGTAGAATTTTGGTGCAAGTCAAAGTGGGACTGGCAGTCGAGTCTCGGCTCTTGGTGTAGACGGTTTTGTGTACGCTTTTAGAAACGTCTCCTTCTCTATTACTAGGCTGCAGGGAAACAGTTCTGCAGTAAGGTTTGCAAGGAGCGAAGCTGCCCTCCACGGTTATACTACTCATCTTGGGGGCAATTTAATACAACGCTCCTCGTGGGACAACTAGGAGGAGATACTTACAAACTGTGAAGCGCCAGACTTTTGTACCTTCGGGAAGAGAAAGAAAAATGAGAATGTTTAAAAGAAAGACTTGCATTTTATAACCTGAGCAGTCTGAGCTGGTTGGTTGGACTGAGCCATTAGTGTCCGCTCTGCCCTGGGCGTGACACAGGCAGCCAGGGCTTTGCGGGAGTGCCCAGGGTCATGAGGGGTCACGCAGGCTGGATCAGAGGCGACAGCCCTGTTCCTCTGAATCCTTTGCCCTCCACCACAAATTGGTAATTTTTTATAGGACTGGGCATGAACCTCAAACACATCTTGCTTATCCTTTCCAGAGTAGCCCCCAAATGCTGAGATTACATGCTACCTGTGAGATAAGGGGTGAGACTTCTCTTTCCCTGCTAAGAATAACAAAGATGCCTTTTTTTTTTTTTTTTTGTGGTACTGGGGATTGAACCCAGGGGCATTCTACCTCTGAGCTACACCCCAGCCCTATTTTTTATTTTGAAACAGGGTCTTGCTAAGTTGCGGAGGGCCTCACTAAGTTGCTGAGGCTGGCTATGAACCTGCGATCCTCCTGTCTCAGCCTCCCAAGTACTGAGATTACAAGTGTGCACGACCACGCCTGGCCAAAGATGCCATTTTTAAATTGCACGTGTTCCCACAGAGGGTGAAGCTCCGTATGGGAGTTCATCTGCAGTGCACTGGCTAATGATCCATATTTGTAAGTGCTTCACGCCAGGACTCGTCAATGGCGAGGCGTGAGAGGGTGTTTTGTACGTGAGAACAGCGGTCGTCACAGAAACTGACAGGTTAAGTGTCAACAACAACTCAGAGTTCCCCGATACCATAACAAATATATGTCAAGGTTTTTAAATGATTGCTTCTATCCTGGCTTCATATTAAAAATGTAATTTTTAAAAACCCAGCCTTCCTTCCACCTGACGTCAACTAAAAGAACATCTTAAACTGGTAGTTCATTAAAAGATTTAATATTTACATTTTCTCGATTTATCTGTGTCAGTCCCACAGTAGATGCTGGAGTACTCTGTAAATCCTGAAGGAAAGATAATAGAGATTCATGATGAACACCCAGTAGAACATCTTTTCTAAATATAACCAGTCCAACATGTCAAAAAATCATAAATGGTACTAAGCTTGGAAATTATGATCACCGTAAATGCACTCGGCACGGGTCTCCCACAGTGGCAAGCGCTAAGAGAAGGAGACCAGTACCAACAAGCACGTGGGCAGGCAGCACAGCTGTGCAGAGCCAGAACTGTGCTCATCTTCTGGGGGCAAGTTGGCCGCAGTCACCAACACTTGAAATGGTCTGACTCAGACGTTCCATTTCTAGGAAACCGCCTTGCAGAAATACTCCAGTGTGTAACGGAAACATCCTATCCAGCTAAGAAGTTAATGGCTTTGCTAGAACCATCTGAGACATGGGATCCCACAGACAGTGAAGCCCTGGTCAATGAACAGCTTCCAGCTAGCCTGAAAGAGTCACTCCAAGAAATCGGCATCAAATGAGGCAGAGATTTATATCATTTTTGTCTCGCTAGAAGATGTTAGTTAAAGGTGTTTTCTACCACTGCATCAGAAAACACCGCCAGGAAAGGCCCGGCTGTGTCTGGACGGGCGCTCACCGAGCTGAAGCTGAAGCCGACCGAGTGGATGTTCACTTGGCCGTAGATGCCCAGCGTGTTGATGCTCTCGGGGCTGACCCTGTGGGCGTACAGCAGAGTATGCTTTCCATTCACAGCCACCTGGACAGACACAGGAGACAGCCCCCAAACAGTTAAGTCATTCCCCGCGCGTAAATGCTTCCTGCGGTTTTCACATCACACGTCTCCCCATAGCTGACCACACTGGTGGAAGCAGCCAGGCCAGGGCGCTCCTGAACGTTCCCGTTCCTGATATGCTCACATGCCATGGACCATCCCCCAGACAGACATGCACACAGGAAGATATGCGCACATGTGTGTGCGCACCCGTGCGTGCACAGGAGCCGTGCTGGGCTCGAGCCCCCAGGAGCCCCGCAGCCCAGGTTAAAGACCGGCCCCACCTTTCTCCCCCACAGTCCTTGAGGCCCGCTCAACGCTGCAAAATGAATGAACGCGGGCGAGTTTCCCAACTTATCTGGGATTCAGTTTCCTTATCTGACTAGGAACGACCTTAACCTCAAGGGGCAACACATGTGAGGAGGTGATAAAGGAGCTTCTGCACGTCCCCAGCACAGTGCGGGACACAGTGCTGGACACAGTGCGGGACACAGTGCTGGACACAGTGCTGGACACAGTGCGGGACACAGTGCTGGACACAGTGCGGGACACAGTGCGGGACACAGTGCGGGACACAGTGCGGGACACAGTGCAGGACACAGTGCGGGACACAGTGCAGGACACAGTGCGGGGTTCAGGACACGGCTCCTTCCCCGCCCTCCCAATGCCAGGTGCCGTGTCAGATTACATGTAGAAAACAGGCCAAAGCCAGGTATGGTGGTATACACCTGTAATCTCAGTATTTGGGAGGCTGAGATGGGAGGATCCGGGTTCACGGCCAGCCTCAGCTACTTAGGCCCTCCGCAACTTAGCGAGACCCTGTTTCAAAATCAAGAATAAAAACTAGGACTGGGGGTGGAGCTCAGAGGTAGAATGCTCCTAAAAAGGGTACAGTTCAGAGGTAGAATGACACTGGGTTTAATCCTCAGTACCAAAAAAGGAAACACAGGTAGCACACAGTGTGGCCTCTGCCAGGTGGCAAAATAAACACACATAAACCCAGCACGACAGGACGGGACAGCTGAGCTGTCAGCCTGGAAAGGGCCCGGGAGGAAGGGCGAGGTGGTGGCGTCCTGGCGGTCAGGGATCTCCTATGGCAGTGGCCGTGGGCCGGAGGACCTGCACCAAGGCGGCGGGTCCCCACCGGAGTCTCAGGGGCTCCATGGGGCAGGCGCCTCCAGAACCAAATTCCACCTCCCACACACGCCGGGGTATACACACTCCCTGAAGCCAGTGACGGAATTTACTGGGTCCCTCACGACCAACAGAACTGTCTCGTGGCAGAAGCAACTTTACAAAACGCCTCTGGCCCACGTGCAGGGCTCCCGCCTGTGTCCACTCGGACCTCGCTATAACTTACTCTCCCATAATTAATGGGATGCCCTGTCGATCCAGAACTCAGCCCTGCTGTGGGGAACAGGACCGAGTGAGATGTGGCCACACTGGACCTGTGTTCCCAACGTCATCACAGGCTGGAGGGTGGCTGAGCTGCTGTCACTCAGGAGCCTGCCTGGTGCTCCTTCAGCGGCCGATGACAAAGCCAGCTTTGTCAGGTGTAGGAAAGGAGCATGAGCCCCGCACGTGCGGCCTCCCGTGCGCTCACCTGGCCGCCGAGGACCCACCTGGAACTTGTCCTTCAGCACCATGACCACGATCTCAAAGGACTTCTCCCTTCGGAAGGGCGTGTCGTAGGTGATCTCCTCCCAGCCCCACTTCTCGTTTATCAGGGTGTTGCACACGATGCAGTTGGACCTCTTGAAGCGGGGGTTGAAGTGGAAGGCCACATCGGCTCGCGGCTTCGTGCTGTTCCCGCACTGGAAGTCCACCTGGAATCTGCGAGAAGGAACGGGGCCCATGGGAGCACGGTGGGGAGGCTGCAGGAGACAGCCAGCAAGCGCCCTGGTGGGAGACGCGCCACGCCTCGCCCCACCAGCTTGGCCAGAACGGCGAGTCACCTCAGCTTCCTGCCCTGCTTCCACGGTAACAGAGCCTCTGAGCTGGGTCCAGATGGGCCCACAGTAAGAACCTCCCTCTCCCAGGCTGCCTGGCAGCTGGGCCTGCCTGCGGGGTCACAGCTCCACCAATAAACAAAGGTGAGGCGCCTGGGAAAACCCCTGGACACTGCCTTGAAAGCAAGCAGGCCTCTGCCCTGGTCCACCCTGCTCCGCCTGTCCCCACACCCACCGCTGTGCCCAGACGCGGGGTCTAGCTGGGGTCTAGCTACAGAGATCCCTGAAAGAGGGCCCCCTAGGACGGCAGGGCGGGACAGGACCTACTTCTCTGTGACATCTCCAGGACTTGACGGAGTTGACCACAGAGGTCAGTGTTCGCTTGAGCCTCAGTTTCCACGTCTTTTTTAAGTCACCGATGTCTGGGTGTCAGGCACACAGAGCTGAGCCCAACTCTGACTGACACGCCCCAGTCTAGACTTTGTACCCAAGCAAGCACTCAGTAAAGCCACCCGAAATAAAGAGTCTTGAGAGAAGCCGTGGGAAGGTTAGACTATGGCGGGGCCACCTCTGCTACCTGACGACGAGTCCTTTTTACCGATATCTCTAATTCTGTACATTAAAATCAGACTCGTAGCAATGAAACAAAACTTCTCGGTAATCTTTACTTGGCCATTCATTTCCACCTCTCTGCAGCACCTTGGTAGGGCTGTTGATGAAACCAGATCAGGCCTCCAAGTATCAAAACGGTCTCCCCCACATTACTTTTTGCTATTCCACAGTTACAGGGAGAGCTTACTCCTCTGCTGTCATCCAACACAGTGATTGTACCTGTCTGCGTCGCCGGGGACGTGCCCGCGGATCACAATCAAAGACCCAGGCTCCAGCTGCTCAGAGATGGTGTTCACAAAAGGGATCATCTAAGGGGGAAAATTTAACAAATGTACGTTTACATAAAATTATCCACCAAGCAATTAACAATTATGACCAAATCCTGTGACTGATAGTGACTGTGTTTTTATTTTATTTATTTATTTATTTTTGTGATACTGGAGATTGAACTCAGGGGTGTTCTGCCTCTGAGCTACACCCCCAGCCCTATTTTATTTGTTATTTTGAAGCAGGATTCCACTAAATTGCCCAGGCTGGCCTCAAACCTGTGATCCTCCTGTCTCAGCCTCCCCAGTATTGGGATTGCAGGTGTGCATCACGGCGCCTGGCGTGACTGTCCTTGTAAAGGCTGTACATGAACGGCTGGGAGTCCAGCACTGTCGAGTCACCCTCACCACGCAAACAGCCACTCGGACCAACAGGGCTGCCGGGACACCCCACACCTGCAAATCACTCCGCGTTCCTCAGATAAATACCATGCACAGCGTGTTTTACGTGGAAGAGGGCTTTGTGAAATAAAACTTCTGCCTAATATGATGATTCTGACAACAGAAAACAGGTTGCTGGGGTGTCATGCTTCCCAACCCTTTCCCATCGTTCCATGGACGATGCAAACATGGCTCAGGACCACCCAAGCCCCAGGCCCCGAGGCCAAGGCGGACCCAGATCACAGCGTCGTGTGATCGCCAGAGCAGCCTCCCAGTGGGGCCTGACCCCGGCTCTCAGGCTGATGTGTCTGCCCCCTCCATCACAGCACGGCTCTGCCTCGACCCCGAGCCTCGCAGGCAGCCTGGGTGGCCAGCTGTCCCTCCCCAGGACGGAGGTCAAGAGATGGTCAGCAAGCCAGGCATGGTGGCGCACGCTTGTAATCCCAGTACTTGGGAGGCTGAGACAGGAGGACCGCAGGTTCGAGGACAGCCTCAGCTACTACTTTAGTGAGGCCCTGAGCAACTTAGTGAGACCCTGTTTCAAAATAAAGAATAAAAATAGGGCTGGGGTGTGGCTCAGAGGTAGAATGCCTCTGGGTTCAATCCCTAGTAAAGCAAAAAAAAAAAAGAGAGAGACAGTAATTCTGGTGAATACATGGACTCCACAGCCTCACGCCCAGGAGATGCAACCGATGGCTGCCGAACTGGGAGCTGTGGCAGGCAGCACCCCATTGCCTCGAGCGAGCAGACAAGCAATCAGAGAAGCCAGTTATCCTGCCGGTGCTAATGACTGTGGCAGAGCGGGAGTCAGACAGAGGCCCACGGGACTGGAAAACAGAACATGTCCCAGGACACGCCCCGCCTGCAGCGGCTTGGCAGATGAGAGGCTGGTTTGTGCTTGTAGAGGATAGGAAAGACATCTCTATGCTTGTCTTTCGGGCCCCAGCTAATTCCAAGAATACACAGCAGCATCTTCTACAGTGGAAATGTCTCTATACAAGGTGAACAGGTTTTGTAACTTCAAATTTCATATATGTTAAGATTATAATTAACTGTCCTTTTTTTGAGGGGGGGGAATACTAGGGATTGAACCCATAGGTATCCTACCTTAGAGCTATACCCCTTTTATTTTTTATTTTGAAACAGGGTCTCGCTGGGCATAGTGGTGCATGTCTGTAATCCCAGTACTTGGGAGGCTGAGACAGGAGGATCATAGTTTTGAGGCCAGCTTCAGCTCAAAACTGAAGCTTGAACTCCAGATTCAGCAACCTAGCGAGACCCTCAGCAATCTAGCGAGACCCTGTTTCAAAATAAAAAATAAAAAAGAAATGAAAAGGGCTGGGGGTGTAGCTCAGAGGTAGAATGTCCTTCAATTTAATCCCCAGTACCCCCACACACACACACACAAAGGCTGGCTCCTTGCTGGTGCCTAAAATTTGGGATTTTTCAGATAAGGCTAAGCGATAAGGATAGATACGTCTACCTACACTGTTATGCAAGCAGTCTGGTTATGCTAAACACCTGCTCTCTTTCTGAGAGTGAGTTTTGGTATACGGAGGGCAAGGGGTGCTTGTGTGACTAGCCCCCCAGTAAGGCCCCAGCACTGAGTCTCTCACAAGCCTCCCTGGCAGACAGCACTTCACCTGTGCCACACTCACTGCTGAGAACGCAAGAGGACCTTGGGACCTTGCCCAGGTGTCCCCTGGACTTCACCCACCCCCACACCTCTTCCTTTTACAGTTTTGCTCTGTACCCTTCCACGGCAATAAATCCCAGCCACAAGGGCAACTCTGCTGGTGAATCAGCAGGGTGAGGCGTGGCCTCAGGGAGCTTAGCGCAGGGCAAGAAGAGGAGGAGGAGGGGAGGATTCAGCAGAGAGGACTCTGGAGGGGCTGCTTTTCAGTACCAGGTGGGATGAATGTTGACAAATGTTTTTTGTTTTGGTTTTTTTGTTTTGTTTTTGTGGTACTGGGGATTGAACCCAAGGGTATTCTATCTCTGAGCTACACCCCCAGGCCCTATTTTATTTTTATTTTGAAATGGGGTCTCACTAGGTTGATGAGAGTCTCACTACTTGCTGAGGCTGTCCTCGAACCTGCGATCCTCCTGTCTCAGCCTCCCAAGTACTGGGATTACAGGCATGCGCCACCACGCCCAGCGACAAGTGGTTTATTAACTTAGAGAAACACCCAATTCTGTTTAATTTCTAAATAACCGTTCAGCCACCTAGCACTTAATCACATCTTAAGAACTCTATAAAGAACAGCAATAAAATACATAGTAGGAAGATAATAGACTGCCAAACAGATCTCTTTTTTCTTTTTTCTTTTTTTTTTTTTTGCGGTAATGGGGATTGAACCCAGGGGTGTTCTACCTCCGCGCTACACCCCCGGCCCTATTTTTTTATACTTTATTTTGAAACTGGGTCTCACGAAGTTGCAGAGGGCCTCACTAGGTAGGGAGAGAGACAGGGAGAGGGAGAGAGAGAGAGAGAGAGAGAGAGCGAGCTGAGGCTGGCCACGAACCCGGATCCTCCGGTCTCTGCCTCCCAAAGTACTGGGATTACAAGTATGCGACACCACGCACGGCTTGAAAATGTTATTTTTACCATGCAGGTCAGTCTTTCTACCTTTAACCTTTTGTACCATTTTATAAGAATTCCCTATAAAACAGAGAAACTAAAAAAAAAAAAAGAAATCTATTTGCCAAAAACATTTCCCTTGGAAACAGTATTCTAACCGCTGATGCTGATCGGGCTCCCGGGGCTGAAGCCATGTTCTAGTCTCAGCGCACTGTTCTCCAGGCCCCTTCCTCTATATAGCAAGTCTACTTCTTTCTGTTCCAACTCTACAGTTTAGGGCGCTAATTCCAGAAATTACAGGGGTCACCCGTGTGCTAGGCCAAGACATGCAGGGACTTTAATCTATAAAATTATTTTCTTACTGACAGTTAAGGTGACTCTGTGCATGAAGGGCTTGAGCCAGCAGCATCACCAGGCTGTCCACTCGGCCCTCCAGCCTGAGCCAGGGTGACACCTCCCGTCATGCTTGGCGGGCAGCCTGTTGTTTTTAAAAATCTTTGCAGAAAGTCAGTCTGCGACCTTGAGATGCTTTCAGCCCTTACATGCACAAAAGCACTTCAAATGTCTCGCTGGCTTCGTGGTGCTTGTACCTCATTCTTACCAATGACACTGAACCTTGGGGGAAAGAAAAACGCTACAAAGTAATTAACAAAAACCTGAGCCCACACACACTAACAGCTGGAGTCCAAAGACCCTCAGCCTCCCTCTTGCCCCAGGGCCTCCTACCAATCTACCCAAAAACGAATCAAACCGAAACACAGCTTCAGATAAGTGATTAGAGATTTTTTTTGGGGGGGGGTACTGGGGATTGAACCCAGGGGCATTCTACCTCCGAGCTACACCCCCAGCCCTATTTTTTATTCTTTATTTTGAAACAGGGTCTCACTAAGTTGTGGAGGGCCTCACTAAGTAGCTGCCGCTGGCCGTGAACCCAGATCCTCCAGTCTCAGACTCCTAAGTACTGAGATTATAAGCATGCACCACCATGCCTGGCTCGTGATTAGAGATTTCTAAAGAGTCTCACCACCACATAAAACAGAAATGAGTTCCTGACGCTCGGGATGTCCACTGCAGTGTCCAGCAGTCACAGTCCCTCGGGGTTCTTGGACCAGCCTGGGCTGTTCAAGACCCTTCCTGCTTCTCATGCTCCACCCGCCTCTGGCTCTTGACATCGTCCCTGCTCAAGTACCAAGAAGGATTCGAAAAACAGAAAGCTGAGACACGAACTTTAATTAGAATTTATGGACAGTTCTAATTAAAAAATAAAACTAAAGACTTGTAGAGTAAGAAACCCATTTTCCTTTAAAAATGGCGTTTTACGGGCTGAGCCTCCTCCACTACCACTACCACAAGTTGGCGTTTCCTCTGTGTACTCTCATGGTCTGTGTTAACACTCTTCACTTCCTATTGTCATTGTGACCTGTCTCCACTAGAGGAACAGGAGTTCTATTTATTCTTCAGCCAGCCTCAGCACAGTCGCAGTCCCTATCACATAGTAGGTATTTTACTGAATTTATTCTTGCCCTATTGCCCAATGGATAATTACTATTCAATTAGATTCAGCCGGGCATGGTGGTGCACGCTTGTAATCCCAGTATTTGGGAGGCTGAGTCTGGAGGATCCGGATTCGAAGCCAGCCTCAGCTACTTAGTGCGGCCCTCCGCAACTTAGTGAGACCCTGTTTCAAAATAAAGAATAAAAACTAGGGCTGGGGGTGTAGCTCAGAGGTAGAATGCCCCTGGGTTCAATCCCCAGTACCACAAACAATAAAAAAATTAGATTCGCCCTCAATCCTGCCCTAGGGAGAAAGTGACTTGACAGAAATCAGTTACCGGGTTATAGACGATATTCTGCAGGTTGTTTAAGGACAACATCATTCTTTTCCAACTTATTGTTGATTTTGTTGACTGGAGTCTCTCTTCCGTGTATAAGATTTTAACCACGTTTCATTTAAAGGTTACTGAGACTGAAACTGAAGTACCGGCCCTGTGTGAAGTCAAAATAGAGGGAAGGGAAAACAAGCATGCATCATTTTTCTTCATAACTGTTTTCATATTTAAATTATAAGTTATCTTAATGACATTTACCAAATAATAGGATGTTATTACAATAAAAAAACCTAACCCCCATTCTTACCAATGTTACTAATGTACTAAATAATTTTGGATTATGAATATGGGAAATATTTAAAAACATATCAGTAGAAAATTTCCAATTTGAAATTTATTATTAAAATACTAAAATAGAGGCTGGGGATGTAGCTCAGTGGTAGAGAGCATGTTTAGCATGTGCAAGGTCTTGCACACACAACTAAAATAATGACAAATACTAATCAAATAGTCCTGTACAACTATCAAAGGTTTTCATTTAACTTTCCTGTCTAAAATGGGACTAATTACAATAGTATTCACCCGGTGGGTTTGTTCTGAAGACTGAATGAGTCAATAAAATAGCAGGCTAGTAATTGCTATGTGTTGTTATTATTATTAATGGAAGGGATTGCTCTTTCTCCTCCAAAGTAAACATGTCAACAGGGGAATAAAGTCGTGCAGTCCTTAGAATACTAATCAGATACAGTTTTCTCTGTTGCTAAGATAAAGGGAGGAGGAAGGGAAACATCAGACACATTCTCAAAAGTGCAAGTTCCCAAGAACGCCACATTTTATGGCTCCAGGGAAGACTCGATGACCCCACGTCAACTGAAAGAGAAACGAAACTAGAGCTTCCTACATTTTCCTTCCAGCAATCCCGTGGTTCTGCTGTACAACGATACGCACTTACCAAACCCATTACTTTTTCTTTATTAAGAAAAAAAAAAGGTGCATCCCTCTTGGTTTACTACCTAAGTATAACCCCAGTCTCCGTCCTTAATTCACACATTAGTCAAAATCTCCAAATACTTCGTGCTGCGTGAAGCTTAAGGAAGCACGAACTGCAGGCAGCTGGGCGTGGGGTTCCACCTCTGTGCTCCCAGTACTTGGGAGTCTGAGAAAGGAGGATCGCAGGTTCAAGACCAGCCTCAGCAATGTATTGAGACCCTCAGCAACTTAGAGAGACCCGGTTTCAAAATAAAAAAGACTGGGGGTGCAGCTCGGAGGCAGAATGCCCCTGGGTTCCATCTCCAGTACCAAAAAGAAAAATAAAGAAGGGAGACGGCGACAGCACAGCCACATTCATAATGCATGTCATGACCGGGAGGGATCCAACTTCAGCCTGGGCTGGCACTGAGCAGTCCTCCGCCACACCCAGGACCCGGCGGGCTGCAGGAGCCGTCCCTGGTCTTTACGAGGACCCCAGGGGCTCGGTCTTGCAGGTTCCACACTGCGGGCAAGTGGCTCAGCACCTGGCAGTGCGTGTTCGGGGTCGGGGAGAGCCACCGACGTCTGTCCCCACTGTCCCGGGCTGTCATTAGCAAAGCGCGGCAGGACTCGCCCCTCCTCCACCCGGCGGGCCGGGACGGGGACGGATGGCAAGCGGCCGGGGATGGCGGCCTGCGGCGAGGCGACAGCCCGGGGACCACCGATGCTGGCCAGCACCGCCCTGGGAGGACCGGGACCCCGACCACCCTCATCGCCCCGGCCCGGCCCCGGCCCGGCGATCGCAGACCCGGTGCTGGACTCGGTCCCGCCCATCAAACTCCAAGTTAAGACCAGCCACGTCCCTCTCCCTCCTGGACTGCGCGACCTCCGGGCAGCCCGGCCCCGGCCCCGCGGCGGCAGACTCACCGCGGCTGGCGTCCGCGCTCGGGCCGGCGGGGTTTGTCCGCAGCGGCGTGCCGTCCGCGCTCCGGCGGCGTCCGTGGCGACTACGGGCGGTGGGCGGGGTCAATCCGCGCCCACTTCCGGGTTCGCGCGCCCGCGGCCCCGTGGACTTCCGGCTCGCCCCTCGACTACGGGCGGTGGGCGGGGTCAATCCGCACCCATTTCCGGGTTCGCGCGCCCGCGGCCCCGTGGACTTCCGGCTCGCCCCTCGGCTCCGCCTCTGCGACCGCGACCGCGACCGCCTTCCTGGGGGGCGAGCAGGGGGACGGGGCGGAGGCGCGCGTTTGGAAAGCGCCTGGGCGGACCCGGCTGCCTCGCCCCGACGGCGGGGTGGGGGAGGGAAGAAAGTGGGGACGGTCCTCTCCGCCATGGCCCCGGCCCGGGCATCCAGGTTGTCCCGAATCCGCGTCCTCGTCTGCCCGGGGTCAGAGGACAGGCATCGCCGGACAAATCAACCCGCCTTTTTTTTTTTTTTTTTTTTTGCGGTACCGGGTATTGAACCCAGGGGCATTCTACCTCCGAGCTACACCCCCAGCCCTATTTTTTATTCTTTATTTTGAAACCGGGTCTCACTAAGTTGCAGAGGGCCTCACTAAGTAGCTGAGGCTGGCCACGAACCCGGATCCTCTGGCCTCAGCCTCCCAAGTACTGGGATTACAAGCGTGAGCCACCACGCGCGGCTCTCTTTCTTTCTTTCTTTTTTTCTTTCTTTTTTTTTATGGCACTGGGGATCGAACCTAGGAGCGCGCTACCTCCCAGCTACACCCCCAGCCCTTTTTATTTTTTGTTATTTTTGAAACAGGTTCTTGCTAAGTTGCTGAGGGCCTCGCGGAGTTGCTGAGGCTGGCCTCGAACCTGCGATCCTCCGTCTCATCCTCCCAAGTACTGGGATTACAGGCGTGTGCCACTACACCCGGCTACAACCCGCCTTTTTGTGTTTTGTTTTGTTTTGTTTTTTGTTTTGTTTTTGTGTTTTGTTTTGTTTTGTTTGCCAGTACACAGGTTAGGGTGTAGGGGAACCGGGTTCCGTCCAGCTAGACTGTCCCCAGCTCAAAGCCCCCATCCAGGCAGTAAAAGCCTGGACTGGCCGCCGCTGTGGACTGTTTTCTAAGTTGGGTGCTCACATAGAAGACAAACATAGACTGTGTAGGGCACAATTCTGAGCATATTCGATGCTGAGGAGGAGCCCACATTGCCTGATAGTTTGGCCTATTGGCTGTAAAGACAGGGGCGACAAATAGAAATTTAAGTTTTGCAGGCTACTTTGGCTTACTGTTGATTTTATGTGAGGGACCTCAAAGTTCTCATTTTCTGTACTTGAATTTTATGGGCGTTTGTTTTGAAAGACCTGTTTTGGGGTCATCACTATGGGCTCTCTGCCCTAACTTTTCTTTATATTTGTATTCATTTATTTATGTATGTGGTACTGGGGATTGAACCCAGGGCGGTCTACCTCTGAGCTACATCCCCAGCCCAATTTTCTTTTTTACTTGGAAACAGGGTCTTGCTAAATTGCGGAGGACCTCACTTAGTTGCTGAGACTAGCCTCGAACCTGCAATCCTCCTGTCTCAGTCTCCCAAGTACTGGGATTACAGGCATCTGCTACCACACCCACCCTTTTATTTTTTTGAGTTGAAAAATTCATTACAAGTCCCATACTAGCATACTCATGTTCTGCTTCACTATTACTTTTTCCTCCTCTTCCTTCCTCCTATCCTCTTTGTGTGTGTGTGTGTGTATGTGTGTGTGTGTGGTGCTGGGGGTTGAACCCAGGGCCTCCACACTTCAAGCAAGTGCTAAATAAAGTGAAATAATTATATTGCCCAAATTTTTTTAGAAATGAAGTCATGATTTTAGATATTTGAGTTGTAAACTATATATGCTTTTGCTACTTGGCAGGATTAACTGATACCCGCCATATTTTGTCAGCGATGTTAATCATATTGGTTCAAGCTGAGAAACATTCTAACAGTGATTTTGCTTTATTGTGTTGCTGTGTTATTTTTGTTATTACTATAATTTTTAAATTTTTTAATTTTTTTACCTTCCAAGCATTCATTAGATAGTGAAGCCAGTGCTGGAAATATGCCCCATATCAATAATTTTGGGACACAAATTAAATATAATAAAACACTGTAAGGAACTTTAAACAACTGCCTTGATAGATCATGCTGTAAATTAAGAAGCCAGACAATAGTCTAGAACCTGCGACGATAATAAAAAGCAGTGTTAAAGCAAAAAAATGTATCACAATAGTTTTAGATTTAGGAGTTCTGAGAACACATACCTGCTTCCCACTTATTCCCATGAGAAAAACAGTCTCAAATTATGTAGCCCTTAAGTTATCAAAAGTCTAAACCAGTGTGGTGGTGCATGCCTATAATCCCAGTACTTGGAAGGCTGAGACAGGAGGATCACAAATTTGAGGAGCGCCTCAGCAAGTAGTGAGACTCTCGTCAACCTAGTGAGACCATGTTTCAAAATAAAAATAAAATAGGGCTGGAGGTGTAGCTTGGAGGTAGAATGCCCCTGAATTCAATCCCCAGTACCTCACACACACAAAAAAATAATTATGAAAAGTCTTCAGAAATTCATTCTTTACCAAACCTCAACACTCATACTGCTTATACTGATGGCTGCTTCACCGGGGATTTTCATGGTTGGTGTCCTCTGCCTCTTCTGATTATCCTCCCCTGCTCAATGGACTCGTTTCCTCTTTGAATCCTTTTGTTTTGATCTAATATCTCCCACACCCCAGGAGCACTGAACCTCTTTTTTCCCCTCCATACCCCCATGTTGAGATTCACCAAGCTTACCTCTTATGTTCTACAGGATCATGTCCCAAATCTAGTCTTTTTGGCTGTGCTGGAAAGCTTCTAGAACTATGGTTTTGTCATAAAAGAATCTTAGTGATGGGAGAGGTCTGAAAAGGGGTGTAAATTAATTCATCTCAGTGGCTCGAAGGACAAGATGCCATCTATTTTCTTAATACTTCTCTTGAATGACCTGCAGACCGTGTTATGCTAGTACTAAGGAATGCTGGCCTATTTGACACGAGAAACGTGTCTGGAATTATGTCAACTTTAAAAGCAAAACAATTCTAAATATGTGAACTATTTTTATACAAAATAGAATATAAAATGATTTATTCTATATAGATCCAAGAAATGTACCCACTATAGAATGGGTAAAAAAAGCTCTCAAATTTCGAACCAGGTGGGAGTTGGACATTGATCACACATACATGTATTTGACAAATTGCAAAAGAATGGTGTTTGTGAATACTCACTGTGATCTTTGTCCCTGGGAAGTTGCTGAGACTCATCAAGAGCCCGCCTCAGCAGCCCAGTCTCAATATTTCATCTAATATTTAATACTAATCCACTTCCAGCTTGTCTTTGCACAGCTCATTGTAAAATAAAGTAACAGGTGAAACCTTGTGGATTTTTTTGTGACAGGTTGAAACAAGCAAGAAATGGATGTGGTTTTTCAAATAGGAAAACAATGTTATTGAGACGAAGTGCTTTTAAGAAAACCTTGTAATAAAGTGTACGTGAGAGTACGTGTAGCATGACGAGCCCCACGCTCTCACCACCGCCCCAGCGGTTCTGACAGCCAGCCTTGTTTTCGTGGGCACCTCACCCACCCCGCCCACCACTGGCTCATTTTGAAGCGAAGCTCGGGTTTCATCTAATCCACAAAAATTTCAAAACCGATTGTTACACTGAAAGGCCTAATAAGACCCCCGTTTCAGTTTTTTGGCCATAAGACTTCATAGGTAATATATATGTATGGTCAACTCGTCCATACACACAAAAACATCTGGTTTTTCTTTTCTTTTTTTTTTTTTGCAGTACTGGGGATTGAACCCAGGGGCATTCTACCTCCGAGCTACACCCCCAGCCCTATTTTTTATTCTTTATTTTGTAACAGGGTCTCACTAAGTTGTGGAGGGCCTTGGTAAGTAACTGAGGCTGGCCGCGAACCTGGATCCTCCGGTCTCAACTTCCCAAGTACTGGGATTACAAGCGTGATGGTTTTTCTTTTTTTATGACCTCAGAATTGATCAGATGTTACTAGCTGGTCTATTACAACGTTCCCTTCTGTTTGGGGTCTAGCTGTTGCTGGTCACTGCCTCTCTCCATCATCACGTTAGGAACTGGAAAATAGTGACCTTCAATTCCAGCACCCCCCTATACTTACTAGTAGGAATTCTTCTGTAAGGAAATACTGTTACCTTCATCAACTACTTGGTAACCCCCTTGTGAAGTTTATTCCAGAAAGGCGGGCGGGTGTCTGATTCTTTTCCCAAACTTAGGGGTTTTCAGAGTAAGTTGGTTCCCCCAGCCTCTGCCAAAAGAGTTGACTGTGTTAGTCAGCTTCCTGTTGCTATAACAAACAGCAAATAGTTGAGATAAATCAACTTATCACGAGAAAAATGTTTCTTTGGGGGTCACAGTTTGGGAAGTCTCAGTCCACAGACGACTGACCCTTTAGCTTTTGAGCCGTGGGGAGGTGGCAGCGTGTCATAGGGGCGCTGCTCACCTCTCAGCCCAGAAGGGGAAAAGAGGAAGAGGAGGGGCTGCACGTTAGCCCCAGCACTTTTTAAGAATTCTTTTCAATCCTGCCCCTGCTCTACCTTGGGGGAAGGCCCAGGCTACTATAGTAGGAAAGGAGGTTGGGAGTGAGGCCCAGGGGCATGGTGGGAAACTCACCAGAAATAACTGGAGAACCAAGACCAAAGGCTTGTGCAGGATCGGGAACCAGGTGGAAAGCCAGGAGGGGATGGGAACACTTCCACCCAGGCGTGGGAAGGTGGGAATCGTGCACACACACACAAGGGTCCGGGGCACATCGGGACAGGTCCAGTAGATACACACAGCAGCACAGCCCTTCTGCGTGCTTCCTGGCTGGCTGGTGGGAACGATGTGTAGCCACGGGCTGTGGCTGGTGTTTGTGTCATCCACGGTGCAGCCTGCTGGAGGAGGACTTGGTACCTGAGAGAGTCCGGGCTCTGTGCCAATGGCTGGTGCTGCTTCCCCCGAGGCAGAGGGGTGGGTGGGGGAGGACCGCCTTTTCTAATTTGCACAAAAGGTGCATTTGGCCTAACTGTGGCTGTGCAGAATGGGCAAGAATTACCCCCAAACATCCTCCCATCTCAGCGGTCATATCCATTTTGTTCTTTATAACTTAACTGTAATTTTACCTACTTTGAATTAGTTGAATCGATCCCTCTTTCTCTCTTTCTTCTCCATGGTATTTGGGATTGAACCCAGGGGCATTCTATCTCTGATCTACACCCTCAGCCCTATTTTATTTTATTTTGAAATAGGGTCTCACTAAGTTGCTGAGGCAGGCCTCAAACCTGCCATCCTCCTAGCTCAGCCTCCCAAGTACTGGGATTACAGGCGTGCACCACCACGCCCGGCTGAACCATTTACTTCACGTCTGTTTCTCTTACGTTCGACCTATTTTCTCAGAGTTTTTTTCCTCTGGGTGTCTACTTTTTTCCAGTGGTAAGCACAGTATCTATCCAAGGGAGGAAATTTCACTTTAGTCTCCTTCTCGCCGGAGCTTTAACTAATCGGACAGCTCACGAGGCATTTGTGCGTGATGGTCAAAGGGCACAAGCTCATGCCTGTCTGCATTGGGCAAGTGCTTCGTCGTAGCAGAAGTGAACTTTTCAATCTGCATGATTAGGCAAAAAATATCTTGATTTGGCAACCACAGACACCCAGGAGCCCCATGTCTGTCATGCAATCGGCATATCAGCACCCTCTAAACCTAGGGAACACAGTCAGCAAAAAGCTGTTAATGCAACGGGAAGTTTCTGGTGTCCCAGGTCAGACGGGGGTCTGGCTGGTGGAAAAGAGTCTGTGGGACCCTGGAGCGTGGGGCTTTGAGGAGAATAAATTGTGGGGGAAGAAATCACAAGCAGGTAATTTAGCCTGAAGGCTTGGGATGCGAGGCCACCAGCTCTCCTTACCTCCTGTTCTTCTGCTTATCAGAAAAACGCAGATACCAGGGGCTATGGCACAGGCCTGGAATTCCAGTGGTTGGGAGGCTGAGACAGGAGGATCGCAGGTTTGTGGCCAGCCTCAGCAACTTGTGAGGCCCTCCCCAACTTAGTGAGACCCTGTTTCAAAATAAAAAATAGCCGGGCGTGGTGGCACACGCTTGTAATCCCAGTACTTTGGGAGGCGGAGACCGGAGGATCCGGGTTCACGGCCAGCCTCAGCTACTTAGTGAGGCCGTCCACAACTTCGTGAGACCTGGTTTCAAAATAAAGGATAAAAAATAAGGCTGGGGGTGTAGCTTGGAGGTAGAATGCCCCTGGCTTCAAACCCCGGTACCGCAAAAAAAATAATAATAATATAAATTAAAACTCAGCACAGGTGCATGCATATGGTAAAAGACAAAGCTCACTCAGGGGCTGGTGCCGCTCAGGGTTTCAGGCACCCACTGGGGCGCTTGGAACACTTCCGCTGAGGACAGACCACCGCATTCATTTAATCCTCTATCACAGCATCCCATACTCGAGCTAATCTGTGAGGGTGGATATTGTGTTCAGATATTTCAGATCACTTCTAGCTGTTTACTTTAGAAGTCTTGGCTCTACCTGATGGGCACCCTGCCCGGGGCTATGGCAAGCCTAGCAAAATAACTGGCCCCGCCCTACACACTCATGTGGGCAGAAAGCTCTGTCCCTAAAAGGCCCTGGGCTCCCCCTTCCACCCTCGTGCATCTCTGCCAACCTTGAAATGCAACCATGTGTCTCATCAAAGGGAAACTCAGTGCGTGGCCTGAGGATCTGCCCAGTTTACATCTTGATTTCTGTCTGGCTCATGCCCGCTCCTCCCTTTAATTGAGCAGCGTGAGCCTGTGGCCTCTCTGCCCATTAATAGACCGCTTGCTTAGGGAATTTGGCAGTGTGCCGCTGATGGGAAGATTCTAATTGCAATTGTACCTTTAATTGGCTGAACCATCCTTGTTCTACCCATGAGGACTGAGTGAGCCTTTGGATAGTTCTAGTCTTGGGTAAGTTTCCTGTTTTATTTGAGTAGAAACTCTAAGGGCTGATTCCTGTTGCAAGGTGGGGGGTTCATAGTTATTCCTTTGTTTTTAATAAAATCATTACCACTCTACATTTTTAGTGTAGTCAGTTTGTTCTCGTTATAGAAACAATGGATAACAACAAAAGAACAGTGAAGGGAGCTAGCGTCCCGCTTACACGGGGCCACCATGAAGAATGAGTATCTTCATACATCAATTAGAAGAAAAAAACCTGCACTTAAGCAAGCTACTTAACCTTTCTGTGCCTCAGTTGTCCCGTCTGTAAAGTGGGGATGCGCAGAGTACTTACTTAGGTCATAGGGCTATGAGGGCTGAGTTAACATATAGGGCATGGTGCTGCACACCTGTAATCCCAGTACTAGGGAGGTTGAGACAGGAGGATCACAGGTTCGAGGACAGCCTCAGCAACTTAGACTCTCAGCAACCTAGTGAGACCCTGTTTCAAAACAAAAAATGAAACAATAGGGTGGGGGATGTAGCTCGGAGATAGAATGCCTCTGTGTTCAATCCCCAGTACAAAAAAAAAAAAAAAACAGGACATAAATATGTAGTAAATGCCAGAGAAGAACATTAGCTATTAGTGTTTTAAAAATTTCAGAAATGCCACGTCCCTTTGGGTTCAGGGATGACTTTTGCTCCTGAGGAATCAGGTGGAGCAATCAATAGGAATTATTTAAGGTCATAGTACTTAGATCTTCGTGGTGCTGCCCGTTATCTCCCATCGTAGCAGAGTTAGGTTCCACCTGGCTTAACATGTCTCACATTTTATCTGGTCCTTTCTGCAAAGCAAGATAACTTAAGAGAGTCAGTGCGGGGACCAGCCATGGAAACACAGCTTCTGGCCCAAGTCCTGCCGCAGAGGTGGTCGCTGTCCCAGCCAGCTGCCGGGGTCCCAGAGGGGTGAGGGCAGCTCTGGGGGTGGGCCCTACTTCCCCAAGGAAGAGGGTGTCTTACACGTGAGTACTCTCGGCATTGCGCTTTCCAGATGTTCCGCCAAGGTCTTTCTTCACCCCCGTGCCAGCCGTTCTGTTTTGTAACATGGAGAAAGAGAAGGGCACGGCCGTGCTCACAGCTGGCCCGCGCGAGTGTCAGTCCATTATCACACAGTTTTCTGGGCAGCCGCCCTCAGCAGCATCGTGGACATGCAGCTCCACAGAGCCAGCGTCTGCATTTCCTGGGTGGAGGGCAGCTAGGAAGAGTCTCTGCTTTCATTCTACTCAATGAAGTCCTTTTTTATTTTTCCTGATTAAAATATTTTCATTGTAGCCAGGTGTGGTGGGAAGCTGAGACAGGAGGATCACAGGTTTGTGGTCAGCCTCAACAAGTAGTGAGACTCTCATCAACCTAGCGAGACCCTGTTTCAACATAAATTATAAAATAGGGCTGGGGGTATAGCCCAGAGGTAGAATGCCCCAGTACCCCCCAAAATATATATACATATATTTACATATATACATATATTTACATATATATGTGTATGTATATATATATATTTTTTTTTCATTGTAGATACTTGGAAGTATAGCTTTGAGAATTCCCTTTCAAGATTCTTTGACCAAAGGCCTTCATTTTTTTTTTTTTTTTTTTTGCGGTACCGTGGATTGAACCCAGGGGCATTCTATCTCCGGGCTCTACCCCCAGCCCTATTTTATATTCTTTGTTTTGAAACAGGGTCTCACTGAGTTGCGACGGCCTCACTAAGTAGCTGAGGCTGGCCATGAACCCTGATCCTCCAGTCTTAGCCTCCCAAGTACTGGGATTACAAGCGTGCACCACCACACCAGGCTCTTCATAATGTTTTAATGTATTATAGAGTTGGTATTTCCTACAAGTCCTCTGGGTACAATCAAACATGTCGGCGTGCATTTTGAAAACTGCCTCTTTGTTAGCTGTGACGGGGGAACCCTGGCAGGTAGGCCGGACGCTGCTTGGTGCAGCATCTACAGGGACAGCCAGCACCGGGAGGGCGGCACTGGCAGGGGCTGCCCTGGACAGGGACCATGCTGTTCTCCAAAGTGGACACGGGCAGAGAGGTCATGCTGGACGGTTCCTCAGGGGCTGGCACAGCGCCTGTTCTCCACATCAACTGTTGAGTGAATTAAGCTCCTGGAAGCTCTCCAGTGAATCTGCCCCCCTCTTATCTGAAATCTTTCTAATTAAATATTTAAGTGTTAACTGGGAGCAAAACATCGTGTCCATAGCTGCCCTGCTTGTTCCCAGCTAAGCGCTCATCGCCAAGAACAGGTAAAACCATGTCCGCAGTGTGTCTTCTGTTGGGGGTGGTGTGTGTGGAAAAGGACTTTTTCTTTTCAGGCACGGGAGGGAAATGCATCCATCGGGAACCCGAGCAGAATTTTCCTGCCTGGCTCCAAGAGCGTGTTTGACTTGGACTGGGTTTTTAAACTGTTTTTAAATTGAATTTTACATCGAGTTTTGAAATCATAATTAGGTTACATTGACAATAAGGCCTCATCATTGGGGCTTGAGTACAGCCGTGATCTAAGTTTTTTTATTTATTTATTTATTTATTTTGTGGTACTGGGGCATTCTACCTCCAAGCTATACTCCCCACCCTATTTTTTTATTCTTTATTTTGAAACTGGGTCTCACTAAGTTGCGGAGGGCCTCACTAAATAGCTAAGGCTGGCGGCGAACCTGCGATCCTCCCGTCTCAGCCTCCCAAACACGGGGATTAGAAGCGTGTGCCACCACGCCCGGCTTGATTTAAGTTTTCAGAACAAACATATATCACGTCCCTGGAAAGAGTCGAAAAGCTCCCTCCCTTACAGGGGCGGTTACTTACTTGGCTGGTGGCGGGCGGGGTGGGGGGCACACGGAGGTGGACCAAGGGATTGAAGCAGGCGATGGCTTGATTTGATCTGCAGTTTGGACCACTCTAGTAGATGCCTGAAAGAGGAGCTGGGGAACCCGTTCCAATCATGGCAGCGGCCCAGGCCATGGCAGCGGCCCAGGCGAGAGGAGCTGAGGCTGTGAGCTGGCTGGGGCGGAAGAGCCTGGGGAGGGTCCACGGGATAGGTTGCCGGGATGTGGTCCTGCAGGGTACCGCAGTACCAGGCTTGAACTCCCAGTTCCGACGGGAACAGGCACTCTGCACTGAGGTAGGTAACCCAGGGGGAAGCAGACACTGGGAAGAAGCCATACTTGCATGTTAGACCTTTGAAGTGCCGGGCGTGGTGGCTTGCGCTTGTAATCCCAGTACTTGGGAGGCGGAGACTGGAGGATCCAGGTTCACGGCCAGTCTCAGCTACTTAGTGAGGCCCTCCGCGACTTCGTGAGACCCGGTTTCAAAATAAAGTATAAAAAATAGGGCCGGGGGTGTAGCTTGGAGGTAGAACGCCCCCTTGGTTCAATCCCTGGTACCACAAAAAAAAAAAAAAAGACCTTTGAAGTACCTGGGATGGAGCGATGCACATGTACAGGTAGCAGAAGAAGTGGTCAGGGCTCAGAAATAAAATCATGGTCACCAACGTACGGTGGAAGTGGAGCTCGAGAGACTGAGGGACAGAGGAAGGGCAGGAAGGAAAATGGCAGCACAGACCGGACATGATGCTGTGCACCTGCAATGCTACTACTTGGGAGGCTGAGACGGGATCGCAGGTTCAAGGCCAGCCTCCACAACTTAGCAAGACTCTCAGCAACCTAGTGAGACTCTGTTTCCAAATAAAAAATAAAATAGGGCTGGAGGTGTAGCTTGGAGGTAGAATGCCTCTGGGTTCAATCTCCAACACCACACATACACACACACACACACACACACACACACACACAGCAACACTGAAAGCCGCCATCATTTAGTGGAACAGGTGAAGAAGGCCCTACAAATGAGATGAGACAGAGAAATCAGAGAAGAAAAGAACCAGGGCAGAATGGAGTCTCAGAAACCACAGGAGGGCTGAGTTGGTTGTTTTGTTTTTATTTTTGTTTTGGCACCAGGAATTGAACCCAGGGGCATTCTACCTCTGAGCTACACCCCCAACCCTATTTTATATTTTTATTTGGAAACAGGGTCTGTTTCACTAAGTTGCTAAGAGTCTCACTTAGTTGCTGAGGCTGGCTTTGAACCTGCGATCCTCCTGTCTTGGCCTCCCAAGTACTGGGATTACATGTGTGTGCCACCATGCCTAGCCGGAGGGCTGAGTTTTGATGCTAAACGTAGCAGACAGAAAATCCCCTTCCCTTCCTCCTGCAGACGTGAGGCCTCAGCACCTACAGAGTCCCCTCCAACCTGGGGTCCTGGGCACATGGCCCTGGTGTTCGTCTCCCATGGAATCCTCGGGCTTCTCTGCGGAGCTGGCCCACATGGCCGGCTCCTCCCCACTCTGCCATTCACTGTCCCTCTCTGCTGGTGGCCACTGAGCTGTCAGAGCGAGGGAGTAAGTCCCAGCGTGTTCGAGGCGTGCTGGGAATTGGGGGGATCTCAAAGCTTGGGGCATTCATTGGTAAGACAAAGATCCCCAGGGAGAAATGAGTTGAGAAGGAAGGATCCTGGGTTCAATTCAGGACGGGCTGAGTTTCAGGTGCCCGGGAAGCCCTGAGGGGAGACATCAGGCTGATAGACCAGGTGTCTGGAGGCTCAGAGGACAAGCCTGGGCCAGACACGGAGGGCCAGGAGAGGCAGAGGAACCGCAAAACTTCCCCGCATGTACAGATAGGACCACACACAAGGGACTTTGTGGATGGTTAAGTACCTGTCTTCCCTCCTAACTCAGTTCTTCTCGGTTTTGTTGTGCCCCTTCCTGGACCACGTTTGTCCCATCTCTCCAGCCCTGTCCCTCCTTGTCTACAAGGCCTGTCGCCAGTCTGTGGGCTCCTGGCAGGGAAGACTGTGTTGCTTACCTTGCATCTCCAGATTCCAGGATACATTTTAGAAACCCACCAGGTAGTCAAGTGATTGATGACTGACTAACAAAACACATGAACCAATGACCTGGCTAGAATCTACACAAAAGCACCAGGTAGAAATCATGGTTGACATCGATCTTTAATTTTGTAGCACCTGTTATTATAGTTAAAAACAATCCTTTTCTTATTTGTGAGAAAAAGTCATACAGGCGGTCAAAATGTCGGCAGCTGAAAAAGTACAGTACGAAGATACATAAACAGTGTCCCAGGGATTCAGTAGTTCAGAAGTGTCACTTTTGTCCGTGGAAATGTCCCCCAGGAAGTTTCGGAGGACATGCTCAGAGGACGGTGGTCACTAGGCTGTCCCATAAGACAAGACAGCATGGCTCAGCTCCGGAAGTTCTGAGAGGATGTCCTCTTACATCTCTGAACGGGTTGATCAACTTAATCATTCCAAGTTGCACCATTGACCGCTCTCATCTCATCAGTTCAGCTGTGGAGTTGATTTCTAGGAGGCAGTGACAGCTAGACATGGCCGCCAGACCCACATCCTCCACAGCCACAGGAAGGGAGAGAACAGGTGCTTCTCTGCCGTGAGCCTATGAGTCTAGGTGGTGGGCATGTCTGTGGGTCGCGTCCACCAGCCCTGGGGCTCCAGTAGGTCCAGCACGTGGCCCCGCATCTTGTACAAGATCCTCCCTAAACCCAAGGGAGGCAAGACCCACGTCGTCCGTTTACCACCAAACGCACAGGGCCCACGAGGTGGGGTGGGAGATGGGAGTAAGAACAGGACAAGTGTCTCTCCATCGCTGTTTCCGGCACGTGTGGATCTCTGCGTATCAGTTACAGGGTTGGAAACAGCTTCAACATCCTTAGGCCCAAAGTGTCATTAAAAATAAAGGGCAAGCTGGGTGTGGTGGCGCACACTTGTAATCCCAGTACTTGGGAGGCTGAGACCTGAGGATCCGGGTTCATGGCCAACCTCAGCTATTTAGTGAGGCCCTCCGCAACATAGTGAGATCCTGTTTCAAAATAAAGAATAAAAAATAGGGCTGGGGGTGTATCTCAGAGGTAGAATGCCCCTGGGTTCAATCCCCAGTAACACACACACACACAGACACACACACACACACACACACACACACACACACAGAAAGGAAAAAGAGAAAATCGACTAGGTTTGAGTTACTAATCTTGCATTTGAAAGCATGTATTTTCGTAGCGTACGTTGTAGAGGAAGGGACAAGGCTACTACTCGGTGACCGTTTGCTGTGACCAGAGGAGGTCAGTCCTTCGCCATTCAGCGTCACTGCCGCTGTGGGTCACCACCGCTCCCTTGGGTGCTAAACTGAAAGGCAAAGAGACCACCGATCCCCAGCACCTAACCCCAGCTCCACAGGGTGAAGTCCACAGGGGTGCTTACCCGTCCTTCCCAGAGGGTGGGGCTGTTCTGAGCCGAGTCACAGGCCTGCAGGGCAGTGCGTGGCACACCGGGGACAGGAGCCCCGTCTCGGCCAAGCCACCCGCATTCTGCCTGGGTCTGCCGGGCTATACAGCACCAGCACTCTCCCTTCCCAGTGAGCAGTTGCCTCAGCCCCTACCTAGCCCCACGCGGGTCCTGGCGGGCGTCAGAAAAGATGCGGGTGTGGACCTTACGCTCCAGCAGGGGGCAGCACCACATAAAAATTACTACAGGACACCTGGGGCTTTTGTCTATGGCCACAAACAGAGGCGACTTCCCCACAGTTTATCTTTGGGGTCTTGGTGGGAAATCCCAGGGAAGTGCACGCCCTAAGAGTTTACAACCATTTTCAATACTGTGTGCCTTGTTTCTGTCCCCTCCTCCAGCCTGGGTCACCCTGGGTGTAGAGGTGTGGGGACAGAACAGGTGACCGGGGTGGCTTTACCTCCCCCGCCCTGCTGGGTGCTACTGTCTTATTGCAATCAAAGAAAATGCCTGTTACACAGAGCTCAGTCAGGGAACGTTAACAGAAAGACGTTTTTGTTTTTGTTTGTTTGTGCGGTACTGGGGATTGAACTCAGGGGCATTCTACCTCCAAGCTACATCCCCAGCCCTATTTTTTTTTTTTGAAACAAGATCTCGCTACGTTGATGAGAGTCTCACTACTTGCTGAGGTTGTCCTCGAACCTGTGATCCTTCTGTCTCAGCTCCCAAGTACTGGGATTATAGACGTGCACCACCACACCTGCAGATGGGGTGTTCTACCTCTGAGCTACATCACCAGCCCTTTTGATTTTTTAATTTTGAAACAGGGTCTCAGAAAGTTGCAGAGGGCCTCACTAAGTTGCTGAGGGTCTTAATAAGTTGCTGAGGCTAGCCTTGAACCTGCAATCCTCCTGTCTCAGCCTCCCAAGTACTGGGATGACAGACCTGCACCACCATACCTGACCAGAAGGAAGTTTTAAGAGAGTATGTCCTAGATGCCAAGTGTGGAGGCACATGCCTATCATCCCAGTACTTGGAAGGCTGAAACAGGAAGATCACACGTTTCTACAACTTTGTTGCTGCCTTGGCCCCGTGGGCGGGAGTGGAAGCCCTTTTCTTCCGCTGCTGTCGCAAGCCGCCACCGAGGGTGGCCCTGTGGCTCTGCAGATAGCAGAGCTTCCGCCGAGCCGGGGACCTGGGAGAGGCCCAGGGGAGGCCCCGCAGCAGAGGAGGGGTGGTGGGCAGGCGCCCTCTCAATCCCTCCCCTCTTCTGCTACACCCACCCCTGCCCTGGGTCGCCCCCAGTGGGAGGAGTCCCATCCTCCCCTAGGGATGATGGCTGCGGTGATGCGGGTCCCCTCTACCCTTCCCTCTTTTCTGTCTGTTTGGGGAGGGGAGACTCAGACATGGGAGAGAAGGAGGATAACGGGGTCCCCCCACCTCCTCCCTCGCCCCCACCGCTGCCTCTCGTGGTCACGGACGGTGCTAGCTGGGGTTAGGCGAGGTGACGCGTCTACTGGGATGGGCGTGGAAGGAACGAAGGTGCTTTTTGGAGCCACCTGACCTGGTAGCCACAGCAGGACATCTGTCAGTCTGGAAGCCCCCCCCCAACCGTCCCCAGGAAGACCATCCACCCGATCGTGCTAAATAATCACCACCTTTGTAGTTCCATTGCCTTCAAATGCTAAAAATGAATGCTAAATGTTCTTTCCTGTTTTCCCACAGTTGAGTTCTGGGCTAAGATGTGAGAATATAATTAGATCTTTTCTATCAAAGGAATAGCTTGACTTGGGCTCCATGTTGTAAAACTGCCACTGTGTAACTTTACGTGTGCTTGTATTTTTGTAAAGATAGCATTTCCTGGAAATTGTGAGTGCCACCTCCCTCCCCTGGCATGCTCTTCAGCCAATGGCATAAAGACTGTGAGGCCGCGCTCCCACCAATAGGAGCGCAGCACAGAAGCCACCGCTGGAAATAAAATACCCAGGAGTTTTCTGCCATGCCGTTCCTGCACACCTGACTTGCTGGTGGCAGGATCCTGTTTGCAAAAAGTAAAATTTGCCTTGTTGAGCTGGTTTCAAATATGTGTCTTTTCTTATGATGCCACAGAAATTTCCCTGCCTTCCTTCCTTATCTCCTTCCTGCTTGCTTGCTTGCTTGCTTGCTTGCAACTGGGATTACAAGCGTGCGCCACCATGCCCAGTTTAGAAATTTATTTCTAATGAGAACATAATATATCAAAACGAATTCATGGAAGAACAGAACTCCCACTGGCTAGCTCTGTGCAGAGCCTGGATCCTGGCTGACGCTATGCATTTAACAACCACCTCACTGAACACCAACTTGCCAGGAAACCCATGTTTAAAAATCTCTACATTTAGCTGGGTGTGGTGGCGTACACCTGTAATCCCAATCCTTGGGAAGCTGAGACAGGAGGATCACAGGTTCGAGATCAGCCTCAGCAACTTAGGGAGACCCTCAGCAACTTACTGAGACCCTGTTTCCAAATAAAAAATAAAATAGGGCTGTGGGTGTAGCTCAGAGGTAGAATACCCCTGGGCTGAATCCCTAGTACCAAAAAAAGAAAAAAATCTCTATATTTTATTATTGGCTATTACTTTAAACACATCTGGCAGTAAGTCATTCATCTGCTCAATCTGACCAGGGAAGAGGACTGTGGTATGCTGAGCGCTGAGTCAGGAGTGATGTCACGGGGGTCTCTGTCATCAATTTTGCTGCTTTGAGCTCACACTTGGCGGGAAGCTGGCTCTCTGTGTTAGCAACCCGAGAAAACCACCGTAGTCGTTACCAGGGGGAGAACAGTGGTTTAGGAACTGACTTTCTTTCGAGTTGATCCTAATCTTTCTGTTGTACTTAGTCAGTGTTATTCATCATTTTCATTTTAATTTCATTTCAGGGACTAAATTGTACAAAGTGCTGGAACTTTCTAAGCCCACAGTCAGAACCAAATAGCACTTCCATGGTACAGCCAACCAAACCTAAGTTTTGCCTGTTGTCTCTCTTTTTTCCCCCAAAAGAGACTAGAAAATCTGACCTCTCCAATTACCAACCCTCTTGGTCCCACACAGGACACAGGACCTTCCCCAAAATGATCAAACAAGAACATTGTTTGTGTGTGTGTGTGTGTGTGTGTGTGTGTGTGTGTGTTACTGGGATGGAACCCAGGGGCATTCTACCTCCAAGCTACATCCCCAGCCCAATTTTATTCTTCTATTTTGAAACAGGGTCTCACTAAGATGCGGAGGGCCTCACTAAGTAGCTGAGGCTGGCCGCGAACCTGTGATCCTCCTGTCTCAGCCTCTTAAGTACTGGGATACAAGTATGCGTCACCACACCTGGCTGAACATTAGGTGTTTTTTAAATCACATTTTTTTCTTTGTGTGTGTGTGTGTGTGTGTGTGTGTGTGTGATCCTCCGGTCTCAGCCTCCCAAGTACTGGGATTACAAGTATTTTGAGTGTACTTGTTTTCTTGGTACTTGTTAACACACCAATTTTCTTGGTACTTGTTAACACACCAATTCCTCACTCAGACCCACCCAGCGACCACCAATTTGTGTGTTTCTTTTAAAAATACTGAAGCAATGTCTGGCATGCGTGAGACCCTGAATTTGATCCCTAGCACCCAGCCCCCAAATTTACCGCAGTATGAAAGATAATTATGCCAAAAAAAAAATACCAAAGCAAATGACATTGTCAATAGTCCACAGATCACAAAAGTATTTGGATAAAACGAGAGAACATGTGCTCTGTAGCATGTGGCCACGTAACGCAGGCATCCTGAGAATTACCTAAGCAATTCATAAAGAAAACCAAAACGAATGGGCAAAGCGGGGTGATGCGTCGCTGCTGTCTTCCTCCAAGCTGTGGATGCTACTGACCGAAGGCTCTTTGTGCCTGATCCCGTGCACGCCTCTGGAGCCATCAGCAATCTCAGGTCCCACTGAAATCTTCAGCAGTATTTAAAAAGAGAATCATTTTTATTTGCATCGTGGCCCGAATCCATTCTGATTGTGGGCTTTGGCCCTGAGGCGAGCCTTCAAAATACTCTTTCCTGATTCCGGATTCACATATTAAATTAAAACAGCCGTGCAAAAAAAAAAAAAAAAAAAAACCATCTGCCACCCACACAGACCCTTCCCCTCCACAAAACCACCAGTTTAGGAGGAAATCAATGTCCAATGCTCCATGTCCTCGCCCTGAACTCTTAAAAAAGAACAGGTTCATGTTCCTCCTGGACCCGGGTCGTTCCAGCGCGCAGAGGCAGACACCAGGAGAGGGCGCTAGGAGTGGGTGGGGTGGTCTGCGCGTCCCCGCCGGGGCCACTCCTCAGCCACCCACCTGCACAGCACCTTCTCCACGTCGGCCCTGTGGTACAGTCTGCAGAGCTCGATCAGCTGGCCCACCGTCCTCTGGTTGTTGCGGAACAAGAACTCCAGGGTGGGGCTCTGCGGCCGCTGCTCCAGGAAGCACAGTTCGTCGTAGGGCATCCCCCATTTGCTGGCAAAATTCCTCCAGTTCTTCACCGTGGGGTGACATGGGTCCAGCTTTATCCTGATCACATCCAATAAGTCTTGATCATTGAGCATGTCACTTATGGTGGGGTCCCGGAGCGAGCAGGAGGAACACGGACAGTCTTCTCTGCAGGACTCCTTACTGTCACCTGCAGGATGACAGAGAGTCACGTGTCAATGAGAGGTCTGTCGTAGCCGGGTGTGGTGGCACATGCCTGTAATCCTAGTACTTAGGAGGCTGAGACGGGAGGATCGCAGGTTTAAGGCCAGCCTCAGCAACTTAGTGAGACGCTGTTTCCAAATAAAAAGTAAACTAGGGCTCGGGGTGTAGCTCAGAGGTAGAACGCCCCTGGGTTCAATCCCCAAGACAAAACAAAACAGCCGGAGGCCTGACGCACGTGCTCATCTGTTACAGCCTTGGTCTGGCTACTGAAATGCCACAGCGTCACCTAAGCAGGGTGCAGTGCAGCCTCCATTAGAGAAGAACCGTGCAGAGCGCTTGCTCGTGGCTCAGCATTCCACGTTACTGCCACGTTACTCTTCATAGCCAAAGACGGATTGTTCTGCTGGAAGCAGTAGTGAGATTTTATAATGCCAGTCTCCCTTTCCATCTAAGAGTCTGTGTCTTCCGGTGCCCGCTGATGGGACCACCGGCCAGGTGAGGGCTCGGGGGAACAGGGCTGTCTCAGGGGTAGATCATCAGCCCCCGGGCCAAATTCCACCCAGCCCACACCTTCGAGCCCCTTGACAGTCTCTTAACACCAAACATGGCAGGTTGGGCTGTAACGGATTGCACAATTCTTTCAAAGTTCTTTCAAAAAAAAAAGAAATAAAACTGGAATATCTACTCCCTATATTTGAAAACAAGTGATAATTGATAGGACCAGAAAACTTGCCTTTTGAATTTATGCCCGTCTTATCACCCCTGCGTCTTTATCTGTGTTTTCTTCACCCACAGGGATCCCTTTGAAGTGGAGCCAACAGCCTGGGGTATGTGCAGTGAGATGAACCGGGCCTCCCTGCCAGAGCACACGCCCGCCCACCTTCCTCCCTCCAGTGCTCCTCTGCCTCACGTCACTGTGAGCGGGAGGACGGAGTCAGTGGTGTTGGCAAGTCACGTACAACAAAGCATTGAGCAGCATCTACACAACGTGGCAAACCAAGCAGCTTAAATTCATTTACACTGACTCACAGGTCCTCTGACTTTGGGTTTCACCAGCCCGGGGCTACTTTATAGATCACTGGCATGGAAGATCCTGTGGACATGATCTTGTGTTAGCTCTTCACCACTGAGACCTGGCAAGAGCAACTTAGAGGAGGGAAGGCTTCTCTGGCTCACGGTTTCAGAGGTCAGTCCATGGTGGGCTGGCTCCAGTGCCTGGGGCCTGAGGTGAGGCAGGACATCATGGTGGAGGAGAGCTGCTCCGCTCATGGCAGCTGGAGAGCAGAGGGGAGAAGAAGGGGCCAGAGAGAAGACAGCCCCTTCCAGAGCACACCGCAGCAACCTGCTTCCTCCAATGAGGTCCCACCTCCCAGGAGTCCTTTCGGCCATCAATGGATTAACCCGCTGATGAATGGGAAATGCTTGTCATATTAAGTGAGAAATGCAAGATATATAGAATGCATACATTCCATGATTAGAGCTGCATGAAAACTCAAGGCATAATACTATGGGAGGAAGTGTACAAAAATAATAAGAGCTACTGCAGTAACATGATAGGATGATGTTTCTGTTTTCCACCTTTCGTGGGCTGGTGTTTGGCTTCTGGATTAAACCATGTATTACATTAACACATGTCTTGTTTAGCTCATCATGGAACAGACTTCTCAGTACAATATCCCTCCATAGTACCTTTTTGGTACTGGGGATTGAACCCAGGGGCATTCTACCTCTAAGCTACACCCCCCAGCCCTATTTTATTTTGAAGCAGGGTCTTGCTAAGTTACCATGTGCAGGCCTCCAACCTGCAATCCTCCTGTCTCAGCCTCCCAAGTACTGGGATTACAAGCATGCACCACGACACTCAGCTCCTATGGCTTCTTTAAACAAGACCTGTGCTCCAGTCAAATCAGACCCTGTATCAGTTCCCTGCATCTTATTTTTTAAAGTTTAATTTAAAAATGTTTAAAGCTAATATAATCACAGTGTAGGAAATTGGAAAATATATATAATTATGGACTTTAGATAAACTATTGAACACATCAGGCTTTTCCCAATTTTCACAACTGTAAGATAATAACTATCTGACCACATCTTTAACCATCTCATCAGTAATGGGGTGATTGGGTCAGAAGTACGGGCACTCGGAGGCCGTTGATGCAGGTGCCCGAAATTGACTTCCAGAAGTACAGGCAGCACCGGCCTACAACCCAACCAGGGCAAGTTCCGGTGCAGGTCTCACTCACCTCGATCAGCACCAACTATTCATTCTAAAAGTCTTGATCAGTTTCACAGGTTAAAAAATGATATGCCAATGGCAGGCTGAGACAGGAGGATCGCAGGTTTGAGGCCAGCCTCAGCAACTTAGCGAGACCCTCAGCAACCTAGTGAGACCATGTTTCAAAATAAAAAGGGCTGGGAGTGTAGTTTGGAGGTAGAATGCCCCTGGGTTCAACTCCCAGGACCAAAAAAACGGAAAAAAAAAAAAAAGAAGAGAGAGAGAGGCCAAAAGATCCACTGATGTTTTCTTTTTTGTGTTTTCAAGAACACAAGTGACAAAGTGTTTAGTGAACTGGAACCTACATGACCTGCCAACATGAGTAAATTGAAAGCCATCTTTTAAAATCACAAACTAGAATTTGCTCTTTGGAGGACTTCAACAGGGAAATGAGTTTTCTTTTTCTCTATCAAATACATTTTGTCCTGTCATACTTTAAACACCTATTGTGTAATAGTATACATTAAAGGGCAGGCTGGCCATGGTGGCACACACTTGTAATCCCAGTACTTGGGAGGCTGAGCCAGGAGGATCACAGGTTCAAAGACAGCCACAGCAAGTAGTAAGACTCTCATCAACCTAGCGAGACCCTGTTTCAAAATAAAACTAAAAATAGCCGGGTGTGGTGGCACACACTTGTAATCCCAGTACTTGGGAGGATGAGACAGAAGGATCACAGTTTGGAGGTCAGCCTCAGAAACATAGTGAGACTCTCAGCAACTCAGTGAGACTCTGTTTCAAAATAAAAAATAAAAAGGGCTGGGGGTGTATCTTGAAAATAGGACACCCCCAGTTCAATCCCTAGTACCACAAAAAAAGAAAAAAAATTAATTCTTTATAAAAAAAATTCTCAGATTCCCTAATAATTAGGGTCCTCATTTGCCACATGTGGACACCGATGTAAAGCAGGAACAGAATCCACCATTAGTTGGTGACAATTACTGATCTTAGAGGCCTGCGCCCTGGGAAGATCTGCTCTCTGTCAGTTTGAGAATTGGCTTACAGGAAGGAAGAATTTGTGGCGGGGGAGAGAAACCCAGTTTCTTGTTTCTGTAACAGTCACTCACCCAGTGCTGAATGAGCACCAGCCCTGCCTGAGTCCCTGACAGGCGTGAAACTGAATCATCCAACCCCAGGTCTATATAGGGTGCGCTGTGCCAAACCCCATGCTCTGACTGCCCGCCGGGAGACTGGACCTCTCAGGGCAGGGAACATGGATGGGTTCAGACTCCTCCTCTATCAAACACAGAGGCTAATCCTTCCTGGACCTCAGGGAACAAAGCACTTCTGTCAGGTCGTATGTGCATGTTATTTAATGATGCTAAGTTTTGACTCTTGATTTAAGGGGATGGGAGAAAGAAGGAAGGGCCATGCAATCTCCCGGCTCTCCTCTTCCACGGCCCCCACCTGCCCCTGGGGCACTAAGCTCTGTCCTGCCGCAGGACCTTTGAACCAGCAAGTGCCTCTCCCTGGAGCCCTCCTCCCGCAGACCTCACAGGGCTGGCCCCCTCGCACGGTTCAGATCTTGGGCTCCTTCTTAGCTACAGCGGCAGCCTCCTGGGGCCAGGCACGAGCCCATCATCTTTACTCACCTTCTTCAAGGTCCCTACCCCTGTATGAATTTACCATTTGTTCTCTGTTCATTATCTGTGTCAACGAGAATATAAACTCCAGGAGGAAGAGGACATGGGGGTCTGGTGTCTCTGCTACATGCCAGGCACACAGCAGGCGCCCAATAAATAGCTGCTGAAGAAATCAAATGAATGAATAAATGAAGACTGTGACATACTTAAAGAAGTAGTCAACAGCCAGGTGTGGTGGTGCACGCTTGTAATCCCAGTACTTGGGAGGCTGAGATAGAAGGATCGCAGGTTCGTGGCCAGCCTTGACAACTTACTGAGGCTCTCTGCAACTTAGTGAGACCCTGTTTCAAAATAAAGAATAAAAAATAGGGCTGGGGGTGTAGCTCGGAGGTAGAATGCCCCTGGGTTCAAAACCCAGTACCACACACAAATAAGTAATCAAATCAGACACCCCTGGGTAGCTCATGAGGTGCTATCTAGAAATTTTCAAACTATCAGACACCATTTTTAGCACTAACTAGGCACATGCAGGCAGAAGAAAAGATTCCTGGTTGCTATGGCACAGGGGCCCAAAGTGCGCATGCGGATGACCTGCCTGAGCCTCCTCGCACCGCGCAGGTGTGCAGCTTGAACCGTTGACTGAGCGCGCTAAGCCCGAGTCTCACTCTCTGAACAGAGACGGCCACACCTACCTGGCAAGGTGGTTGTGAGGATTAAAGAGATAATCCAATGAAAGCCCTGTCCTAGCACCAGGTAAATCAGTCACAGCGGAAAGCCCTGGCTGAGGGATCAGAACCAACAGCTCTGAAAAGCAGCCATTCAAGCCGGGCGTGGTGGTGCACGTAATCCCAGCACTTGGGAGGCAGAGATCGGAGGATCCAGGTTCATGGCCAGCCTCAGCTACTTAGTGAGGCCCTCTGCAACTTTGTGAGACCTGGTTTCAATAAAGGATAAAAAATAGGTCTGGGGGTGTAGCTCGAAGGTAGAATGCCCCTGGGTTCAATCCCCGGTACCACATACACACACACACACACACACACACACACACACACACACACACACACAAAGAAGAGTCCCTGGATACTTAATGTTCTCACCCTCACAAATAGATGAATGGATTTCCCCAGGGGACACTTTCTCCTTTTCTCTCTTTCCTCTTCAACCTTCCTCACACCTACATTTTATATTATACATGAAAGAAGAGTTCAGGAGTCTAGCATATGGATACCATTTTTTTTCCTTGCAGTACTGGGGATTGAGCCCAGGGGCATTCTATCTCCGAGCTATTCATTATTTTGAAAAAGGGTCTAAGTTGCGGAGGGCCTCACTAAGTAGCTGAGGCTGGCCACAAACCTGAGATCCTCCTGTCTCAGCCTCCCAAATACTGGGATGACAGGCATGCGCCACCACGCCCGGCCGTGGAAACCATTTAAAACAATCCTAAGACGCGGTTGCGGTCCAACCGGTGCCATGTCTAACTCTTACGTGTGGGTGGCAGGTTATGAAGGGCCAGTCAATTAACAGTTAATTGTGAACTGGAACAGGATTCAAAATTCGCAAAGGTCGTGATTAGTGGAGCCTAGAAAGGGCTCCAGCCAGCATGCTGGCAGCGGATCACAGTGGGCTTAATGTGTCTCCCTACAGGGGACCTACCTTTTCATCTTGCACAGCCGGCTCCTAGGAGCTATTACCACCCCGGGCTTCCCTCCCCTGCGCTCCAGGACCCCGTCAGCGCTCAGATGGCTTCTAATGATGCTCCCCAGGTTAACCAGGCCTTGGATTCGCTCAAACAATTAAACAGTCAGCATTTTGCACTGGCGACTTGACAGCCGGCAAAGTACTGCTGTTCTGAAAAACAGCTCTATCCCAGGTGTCTACAGATGCTCAGATGTGGAGCCTGCAAAATACTGAGTGCGAAGGTGGAGTCACCGATTTCCGCAGCGATGCTTACTAAGGGTGCAAATCCATGCCTTTGCCCCATGTGTGGCATACTTCCGGTATGCTTGGAAGTAGTCATCTTTATTTATTTATTTATCTATTTATTTATTTTTGTGGTACTGGGGATTGAAACCACGGGCATTCTACCTCCGAGCTACACCTCAGCCCTATTTTACTTTTTTTTTTTTTAATTTTGCAATAGGGTCTCGCTAAGTTGCTGAGGCTGTCCTCAAACCTGCGATCCTCCTGTCTCAGCCTCCCAAATACTGGGATGACAGGCGTGCGCCACCACGCCTGGCTGGAAGTAAATATGTTTAAAATGTTAGTTTCTGCCGGGCATGGTGGCGCACGCTTGTCATCCCAGTACTTTGGGAGGCGGAGACCGGAGGATCCGGGTTCGCAGCCAGCCTCAGCTCTCTCTCTCTCTCTCTCTCTCCCTGTCTCTCTCTCTCTCTCTCTCTCTCTCTCTACTTAGTGAGGCCCTCCGCAACTTCGTGAGACCCAGTTTCAAAATAAAGTATAAAAAATAGGGCCGGGGGTGTAGCGTGGAGGTAGAATGCCCCTGGGTTCAATCTCCGGTACCACAAAAAAAAAAAATAAATAAATAAAATAAAATGCTAGTTTCTGGCTTGTACAACCATTGAGGCAGGCACACGCCACGTGATCTGCCACCGGTAGTTTTATGCTGTAAGTTGGAAAGTGATGAAGAACTATTTTTTATCTACTAAGAAACGGACCCAAGGGCTTTTGGTGGGTGTTTGATCTTTTAACCAAAGGGAGAACAACATGGTTTCATTTTCTCTCTCTCTCTCTCTCAAACTCCCTTTTAAGGAGCATCAAGCTGACAGCAACACCGGGAGTCTCACTGACAAATTGGGTGGATCCAGGCAAATAAATTCCACACACTGGGCCTCAAATTTGTCCTCAAACCAAATTGGAGTGCAGACGCCACCCGAAGAAAAGAAACTTTTAAATACGAAAGGACCCAGATCCCAGTACTTGGGAGGCCGAGACAGAAGGATTGCAGGTTCCAGGCCAGCCTCAGCTACACAACTTAGTGAGACCCAGTTTCAAAATAAAGAATAAAAAATAGGGCTGGGGGTGTAGCTCAGAGGTAGAAGGCCCCTGGGTTCAATCCCCAGTACCGCAAAATAAATAAATAAATAAATAAAAATAAAAACATTAAAAGGGCTGGGGGTGTAGCTCAGAGGTAGAATGCTCCTGGATTCAATTCCCAGTATCAAAAAAAGAAAAAAGAGAGAGAGAAAGGGAGAGAGAAAGATGAAGGAAGGAAGAAAGGAAGGAAGGAAGGAAGGAAGGAAGGAAGGAAGGAAGGACGGACAAAATAGCAGGCCAGCCCTGTGTGCAGGGCTGGCGTGAACATTCACATCTGTGAAGTGTTTACAACAGCGCCTGATATGTGGAAGGTGCCAAATCAATGTTTGCAAGTGCAAGGGAATAAAATAAATCTCGCTGAAGTTGCTACCCTGTTTCAAACGCGAGCTACTCTTCTGCCAGCTTCTGCCAGCCGTTACATCCAGTCTCTCATTTATTTCTTTAGGAAACACAAGATAAAATAAAACAAACACCTTTCACAAGCATATTCATAGAGTAGGCTTCCAGAAGCAGGCCCCTCAGGCACTCAGAGAGATCCAGAAATCTACCATGAAGGAGACAGGCGCCAGATGTGCACACTGGTACCAGGCTAGATGGCGCTGCCTGGCCCAAAGGCACGAGGAATGTCCCGCGCTGTATCTGCGCGCGGTTGTCCAGAAAACATAACGAGGGTAACCACTCGCTAGAGAAGCTCTGTGAATCGCTCATTCTGTGCCATGAATGCTTCCAAAAATCTCCCATCGCTATGGATGAGAACCAGTCTCGGATGGTCTGATAAAGCCATAAAGCCACACACACACACGAGGTTCATGAAAACACATTCTCGAATCAACTCTAGCCACGCAGCTCTCACGGCGGCCCCGATACCTTTAAAGTGGATCCTTTACCTGAGAGCGGTTCTCCAGTACTGTCTGGAAAGCCATTTTCTTCTTCCTAAAAATCAAAAAGCGACCTTCATTAAAATCATGACCATAGGCGAGTGGCGGTGTCGTCGATTTTCCTCTTTGGGTAAATTTCCAGCAAGACCTGGGGAAGGAGGTGCACTGTGACAGGGGGTGAGCTCTGCAGCTCCCTGAAATCTACAGCTTCCCGAGGGAGCAGCTCTTGCTTATTTCTCCCTGTGCTGCGTCCAGTACCCAGCACAGAGCCTGCCGTGGGGGACCCTGGATAAATGTCTGCGAAATGCCCCAGTGTCCTTAGACACTGCAAAATGCCCCAGTGTCATAGAATTACTATGAAGGGTGAGGACAGATGGAGATCAATGTCTCAGATCTTTGTTCTTGGCCCAATTTTTAGGTTAGTTTTCTTTCTCTCTCTCTCTCTCTCTCTCTCTCTCTCTCTCTCTCTTTTTTTCTCCTTCCTTCCTTCCTTCCTTCCTTCCTTCCTTCCTTCCTTCTCCTTCTCCTTCTTCTTCTTCTTCTTCTTCTTCAGATTGAACCCAGGGGCATTCTACCTCTGAGCTACACCCCCGAGCCCCCATTTTTTTACTTTTTATTTTAAAACAGGGTCTAAGTTGCTGAGACTGGCCTCAAACCCGGGATCCTCCTGTCTCAGCCTCCCAAGTACTGGGATTACAGGCATGTACCACCACACCCGGCTTTAGGTTAGATTTCTAAGAGTGAAATCAGAAAAGACTTATTTTTGTGGGGTTTTTTGGCCTGGGATGCTGGTCTGTAGGGCCTGG
>PVJS01009404.1:0-24149 GCA_004027185.1 Glis glis
CCCCATGTCTCATGCATTTCTTTTTTTTTTTTTTTTTTTTTTTTTTTTGCGGTACCGGAGATTGAACGCAGGGGCATTCTACCTCCGCGCTACACCCCCGGCCCTATTTTTTATACTTTATTTTGAGACCGGGTCTCACGAAGTGGCGGAGGGCCTCACTAGGTAGAGAGAGAGAGGGAGAGACAGGGAGAGAGACAGAGAGAGAGAGAGAGAGAGAGAGAGACAGGGAGAGAGAGAGAGAGAGCGTGTGCACACACGCGCGTGCGCGAGCACCAGCTGAGGCTGGCCGCGAACCCGGATCCTGGCCGCGAACCCGGATCCTCCGGTCTCCGCCTCCCAAAGTACTGGGATTACAAGCGTGCGCCACCACGCCCGGCCCTCATGCATTTCTTTAAAGCAGAAATTATAACATTCTAATAGGATTTCTAATGTATCTACCTCTGAGCTGCACCCCCAGCCCTATTTTATTTTTTAGTTTGAAACAAGGTCTCACTGAGTTGCAGAGGGCCTCATTAAGTTGCTGAGGCTGGTTGCAAACCTGTGATCCTCCTGTCTCAGCCTCCCACGTTCTGGGATTACAAGAGTGCACCACCATGCCTGGCTTTCCTATCCAGTTTTTCTAACATCATTTATTAAAGGGACTGCCCTTTCCTTAACACTTGTTTAAAAAATCAATTTATGGTAAATGTCTGGGCTTTCTATTCTGTTCCATTGGTCTATGTGTCTGTATTTGTGCTAGTGCCATTCTGTTTTGATTACTATAGTCTTGAAGTAGATCAGGATCTTTTCTTTTTGTTCAAGATTATTTTGGGGCAAGGTATGGTGGTGCATGAGTGTGCGCCATCACGCCCAATTTAGAAAATGTTTTGAACTGAATTAAAATGAAAATACGATATATATAAGTTTCTGGGCTGCTATTAGAAAAGTTCTTTGAGCGAAATTTATACTTTTGTGTTAGAAAAGAGAAAAAAATGTGGAATCAATTATATGATTTCTCAACTTAAAAAATGATACAAATAAGAGCAAATTAAACTCAAAGAGCCAGGCATTGTGGCACATACTTGTAATCACAGTACTTGGGAGCTGAGACAGGAGGATCGCAGTTTTGTGGCCAGCCTCAGCTACTTAGTGAGGTCCTCAGCAACTTAGTGAGACCCTGTTTCAAAATAAAGAATAAAAAATAGGGCTGGGGGTGTAGCTCGGAGGTAGAAGGCCCCTGGGTTCAATCCCCAGTACTGCAAAAAAAAAAAAACCTCAAAAAATTTTTGAGAAAAATCAATGAACCAGAAGCTAGTTAGTTGAAAACAAATCAACAAAATTTACAAGTCTCTAGGCAGACAGGCCCAGAAAGAAAATGAGACAGACAGAGAGAGAAGAGAAGAGAGAGAGAGAAGACATTTATCACAAATTATAAATATCAGGCATGAATGATACAAGACATTAAAATGATAAAAAAGGAATAACATTAATAAGATGCCTGATAATACCAAGTGCTGGTGATGATGCAGAGAAACTAGGACCTTCATATATTGCTGTTGGGAATGCGAAACGGTGCAGCCATCTTGGTTAACAATAAGGAACAGTGTTTTACAAAATTAAACATGAACTTAGGACCCAGCAATCATACTTTCTAGTTATTTACACAAGAAAAGTAAAAACTATGTCCATTCAAAGACTTGAATGTGAATGTAGCATTCATAATATCCTGAAACTGGAAACAGCACAAGTATCCATGAGTGAATCAATTAATACTGGTAGTATAACCATACTGAGGAATATAATTCAATGATCACAATTTTTTGTTGTTGTTTTGGTTGGTACTGGAGATTGAACCCAGGGGCTTTTTAATTCTGAGCTACATTCCCAGCCCTATTTTATTTTTTTATTTGGAAATAGGGTCTCACTAAATTGCGGTGCACCACACCCAGTACTTGGTGCACCACTCCCAGTACTTGGGAGTGCTGAGACAAGAGGATCGCAGGTTTGAGGACAGTCTCAGCAAGTAGTGAGACTCTCATCAACCTAGCGAGACCCTGTTTCCAAATAAAAATATAAAAGAAATAGGGTTGGGGGTGTAGCTCAGAAGTAGAATGCCGCTGGGTTCAATCCCAAGTGTCAAAGAAAAAAAAAACCCTGAAATCCCTCTGTCTCAGTCTCCCAAATACCAGGATTACAGGTGTGCACCACCAGACCCAGCACAATTTTTAAAAATATTCTTACATGTGAGCCAGGCATGGGGGTGCATGCTTGTAATCCAAGTACTTGGGAAGCTGAGACCAGAGGATCCAGGTTCACAGCCAGCCTCAGCTACTTAGTGAGGCCCTCTGCAACCTAGTGAGACCTTGTTTCAAAATAAAGAACAAAAAATGGGGCTGGGGGTGTAGCTCGGAGGTAGAATGCTCCAGGGTTGAGTACCACAAATATATATTCTTACATGCAACATCACGAATGAACCTCAAAAACATTCTGCTAAGTGATAGAAATCAAACACAAAAACCAAACACGTACTTTTTGAAATAGAGAACAGTCAACAGAGACATGCCTGTCTTCTCCTGATGTGGATGGGTCCACTTTCCCACATGCTACTGCCAGCCTCCCACATAAAGTTCTTAAAAATTTGTAAGAAATTGTAAATTTTACTGAATTTTGAAGTTAAGACTTTGAAAATTTTATAGTAAATGAACTATTCAGTAACCTTATTGTAGTGGTGGCTTAAATGACTATATGTAATATCCAACATTCATTAAACTACAATTGAAATAGGTGAATTTTATTGCATATAAATTATATTTCAACAAAGCCAGGGACAAAATGATTTCCTTTAAATCAACAAGTCTTAGATTGTTGGTGATTCGACACAACATTAAAAGGCATCTTCTTAAGGGTTGGGGATGTAGCTCAATGGCTTGCCTAGCATTCAATCCCCAGCATTGCAAGAAAAAAAAAAAGATATCTTGTCCAACTCCCGTTATGGGTTAAATTGTCTTCCCAGAAAAATAGATGTTGACTTCCTAACCATCAGTACCTCAGAGTGTGAACTTGGAAATAGTGTCTTTACAGAGGTGATCAAATTAAAATATTGACACAAGGGTGAGCCCTAATCCAGTATGACTCATGTCCTTATAAAGAAAGGAAAATCAGGTCACAGAGGGAGTCACAAGTGCAAGACGGAGGCATACAGGGAGAACTTCATGTGACACAAAGGCAGGAATTGGAGCAATGCATCTAGCAGCCGCAGGAAGGTCGAGGTTATGAGAAGCTAGGATAAGAAGCTTGAAACAGTTCCTTCCCAAGTGCCTTCGGAGGGAGCAGGGCCCTGCCAACACCTCAATTTCACACTTTTGGCCTCAAGAACTGTGAGACAATAACTTGTGTTGTTTTTAGCCACCTGGTTTATGGTAGTTTGTTTCAGCAGCCCTAGTTCAATACTAACCGTGCTGACCACACCCATCATCACATGTTGTGCAGTTTCCTGAGGAATCACTTGCGATGAGAACAAACCCCACAGTCAAAAATACACATAGTACCTCCCACAGAAGCAAGTTTTACCAGTTTCTTCTGGATACTGTTAGGCCAGGCCAAGAGTCACCTGGAAGTAATTTTTTTTTGGTACTGGGGATTGAACCCAGGGGCATTCTACCTCTGAGCTACACTCCCAGCCCTATTTTATTTTTATTTGGAAACAGGGGCTTCCTAGGTTGATGAGAGTCTCAGTACTTGCTGAGATGTCCTCAAACCTGTGATCCTCCTGTCTCAGTCTCATAAGTACTGGGGGATTACATGTGTGAGCCACTAATCCTGGCTTGGAAGTAATTTTAAATCTCATCAGAAACATTTAAAAAACATTTTAAAAACCATCTAAACTGAATCCATCCACAGTATTTAAGTTGTATATATATATATATATATATATTTTTTTTTTTTTTTTTTTTTGCGGTACCGGGGATTGAACGCAGGGGCGTTCTACCTCCGCGCTATGCCCCCAGCCCTACTTTTTTATACTTTATTTTGAAACCGGGTCTCACGAAGTTGCAGAGGGCCTCACTAAGGAGAGAGAGAGAGAGAGAGAGAGAGAGAGGGGGCACTGAGGCTGGCCGCGAACCCAGATCCTCCGGTCTCTGCCTCCCAAAGTACTGGGATTACAAGCGTGCGCCACCACGCCCGGCTTAAGTTGTATATTCTCCTATCCCTTCATCTCAACACTCAAAATAGGCTGGCAGAAAACCTGAGAAGTGGGTGGCTACAATGTTCTCAATTTCAAACTACAGCATGTGCAGACAGTGACAGAGATAACATCTGCTTGTGGTGGGAAAAGAAGACTATTGGCTAGCAGGATAGGAGGGACAAGAAAATAAATTCCTATAAAAAGACTGCATTTTCAAAGGTATCAGTGTCTCACTTTCGAGGCACTCCATCACATCTCTCTCTGACGTGGTGCTTTCATTGCTCTGCCCCCTCTTCTGCCTGTAATAATAAAACCTTGCTTAAGCTTGCAGCAGTTCTGGCTTTTTTTCCAAACTAGCCAAGAACAAGAACACATGGTGACATCCCAAACCGTAACAGGTTTGGCACCCTATGTGGAGAACAGTGAAACTCGATGGTGGTTTAACACCACTGCATCTTAAAGGTCAGTGCCCTCCCCCAAAGAGTATCTGATCCTGCCAGCTGACTGGGTTACTGCTGCCAACAGGTCTTCTGTGTCCATGGAGAACCCCGACCACTGTTTAGCTACGGTCGAATTTCCAGGGGAGGGTAAATCACCTTTTAAATAGTGTAGGATAGATGGGCGTGGTGGCGCACGCTTGTAATCCCAGTACTTTGGGAGGCGGAGACCGGAGGATCTGGGTTCGTGGCCAGCCTCAGCTCGCGTGCGCGCACATGCACAAGCGTTCTCTCTCCCTCCCTGTCTCTCTCTCTCTCTCTCTCTCTACCTTGTGAGGCCCTCCGCAACTTCGTGAGACCCGGTTTCAAAATAAAGTATAAAAAATAGGGCCGGGGGTGTAGTGCGGAGGTAGAACGCCCCTGCGTTCAATCCCAGGTACTGCAAAAAAAATAAAATAAAAAATAAATAAATAGTGTAGGATAAAAGAAGGGACTCCCAACTCTCCCTGAGCTTACTAAACAGATTGAGTGGTGGCCAATTAGCAATTTTGGAACCTCATGGCCCTCAGGGTAACAGTTCATCTGCCTATGTCTATATAAGCAGGGCCAGATTGGTGTCACGATCTATACTGAGGTTCTGGAGAAACCCACTGTGAGGTCTCCCAGTGAATGCCTGTGCATTCTGTCCTCACTTAGGATGGGACGCTCTGTTAAAAGACCTCTGGGAAATAGAGCTTGAGGAGGAAGCTTGCCTTTCCATACATCGGCTACGTCTTCAGAAAAACCATGCCCCTACTCTACACAGACTCTATACTGGAGGCTGCAGGGACATCTGTTGTCTGATTCCTGGGCCCCCTCCTCTGTCACCTGAAGGAACACAGTCCCTGTATGCACCCACGAGTCATCTGTGCAGAGATTGGTGAGGAGGAGCACCCATAGGAAGCCATTTCTGATCTCTTGTCAGCCTTAGACTTTTATCCCCACCTAAGTTGTGCCACATTCTCCCTGAGGCAAGTTAATGAGTGACAGGATCCTCCCACACTCCAGATTTTGGCCTTAATGGCCATGATCCACCCGTGGCTAATGAGAGTGCTTTGGGAGCTACAGTGTTTTTTAAATTTGAAATATCAACGATATACAGGGTACAAGTGAGGCTACCTGGGACCTCAACTGGATAGAGAGGAAAACCACAGGCCAGGAAGGGTGATGCAGGGCAGAAGAAAGAGTGGCAATGCCCCATGCGCGTGGAGACCTTCCCTGGTGGACTGTGAGGCCACTCTCACCAAGACCACAGGCAAGTGCAGAGCTGGACACCCCCAGCTGGGCCTCTAGTTTCTATCATAAGGTGCAAGGAAGGAGGGAGACCTTCTAAGCACAATCCAATTTCTCTCTCTCTCTCTCTCTCTCTCTCTCTCTCTCTCTTAGATGGGATCCCAGCAGTCAAAACGGAAGTTCGATCTCCCTCACATGTGTTCTCCAAAATTGGGAAAAATTTGACTCCCAAATTCTAAAGAAGAAAGCTCTCATTGTTTTCTGTACTCAAGTGTGGCCACAATACTCCCTGGGGGATGCAAAGACCTGGCTACCTCAGGAAAGCAGAAATTATACCATCCTGCACTTAAGTCTATTTTGTAGAAAGGAAGGCAAATGGGGGGATGCGGCTTATCTTCAACCATTCTTTTACTTCCGGGACCATCCAGCCCTATTTAAAGATTGCAGAGTTGAGACAATTTTGGAAGCTTTGGCTAAGACAGAATTTAAAGATCAATTGGCCCAGGGAAAACAAGATGACAGCACTGTAGGAGCCATGGCACCTACGGAGCATCCTCCAACGCCCATAGGATCATGCCAAAACAGGTCCCCTCCATACCATGATGCTGCCCCTCAAGAACAGGAGACCCAGAAGATACCCAATACCAAGAAGAGGCAGCCAGGGCTAAGGGAACAAAGGGGAACATTTCCTCTTGTAACAACAGGAGGAGGAAAATTCAGACCTGAAACTGTCCCCAAGCCATTCATACTAGCTGAGCTGAAAGAAGTTAAGAGAGACGTCGGGAGCTGTACCACTGATCCTGATCAATACATGAAGGCATTTAAATTACTTAACTCTTTGTATGACCTCATGCGAAGAGATGTTACATTGCTTTTAGATCAGACCCTGACTTCATTAGAAAAAGATCAAGTGTATACAGAGACTAGAGAAGTGGGCGATGACTATTGTTCTGCCTCCATAAATGAGGAACAGCACATTCCAACAGGAATGGAGGCAGTACCATTAACTGATCCTAAGTGGGACCCTGAACACCCAAGACATGAATGGGAGAGATTCCATTATCTGTATTGCAAACAGGAGGGACTAAGACGAGCCAAAGTCAAACCCCTCAATTATGGCCAACTAGCAGCCATACATCAAAGCCCAAATGAGGCACCAATGGCCTTTTTAGAAAGACTAGAGAAGGTCATTTAAAATTCACTAATCTGATTCTGGAGTTGGTAGAGGGGGAGGCCATCCTAAGAGACAAATTTTTAACCCAATATGTATCAGATGTAAGGAGGAAACTCCAAAAATTGGCATTGGATCCGGGAAAATCCACTTTGGAACAATTAGTGCAGGCCGCTAACTCTATTATAATAGAGACTTGGAAAGGGAAAAAACGAAGGAAAAACGCCATGGGGATATCCTGGCTGCCATGCATGTAAATACCAACTCCACAGGAACCCAGGCAAAGGTGCATGCCAATTCCACGGAACCCAGGCTCAGGTCTGCTTCAGGTGTGAGGAGCTGAGGAATTTCAAACGTGATTTCCCCCAACAAGGAGGTCACAAACCCTCCAAAGCCCTGCCCACAATGCAAAGGGGCCACTGGATATCTGAGTGGGGTCACACACTGGCCGGTTCCTATTGGACACAGGTGCCAGGTTCTCCACTTTGCCTTTTTCCCCTGGTCCAAGGTCCTCTCATAAAATAACGATCGGGGGCATATTGGGCCAGCCCTTAAAACACTTTTTCACACAAGAACTAGTCTGCTCCTGGGGTGACCTTCATGTCTCCCATTCCTTCTTAGTTATAACAGAGACCCCAGCCCCACTGTTGGGGAGAGATAATGTCAAAAACCAAAGTGGGACTAATTCTCTCTCAGAGCCCTGGGTGCTTCCCTCTAACAGAGGTAGATATTAATCCAACAGTATGGACAGATGGAAAAACTGTGGGATGGGCCCTTTCCTCCAAGCCTGTCCTCATTAAGCTAAAAGATCCATTAACCTTTCCTCAACAAAAACAATACCCCCTCAGACCAGAGGTAAAGGGGGACTGTTGCCCATTGTAGGTCATCTGTTAAGCATAGGCTTATTAATAGAATTTGTCAGCCCTTACAACACTCCTATCCTGGGTGTGAGGAAGGAAAATGATAAATGACATTCAGTGCAGGATCTCAGGCTAATTAGTGAGGCGGTGGTCGCACTCCACCTGGTGGTTTCTAACCCTTATACTCTGTTAACTCAAATTCCCAGTGGAACCCAATGCTACTCTGTGCTAGATTTAAAAGATGCCTTTCTCTGCATTCCCCTCCATCCAAATACCAGCTTCTTTTTGCCTTTGAGGACCCCAGGGGAGGTGGATGCCAGTTAACCTGGATGGTGCTGTCCCAGGGGTTCCAGGATAGCTCACACATATTTGGGCAGGCCATGACTAGGGACCTGGAGGACTAAAATTTTCCCCCAGCCACACTTCTTCAATATTGAGACAATCTCCTGCTAGCTAGCCCCTCTGAGGGGGGACTGTGAAAAAGCAACAAAATCTCTCCTTTTTTGGCTCAAAAAGGCTATAAGGTTTCAAAAGGAAAGGCTCAGCTTTGTGAAACTTAGGTTACATACTTGGGAATCATACTAAGAGGGGACTCTCACTCTCTGGGGCCAGAAAGAGTACAGCCCATTCTCAGTTTCCCTTTCCCTAGCACTCCATGGCAACTTAGGGGATGTGTGGGAGCTGCAGGCTACTGCCGCATATGGATCCCAGGCTATTGCTGAGCTAGCATGATCCTTGTTCAAATTTCTTAAGGAATGTTAGGAGTGTCCTAAACTCCCAGAGTGCCCCCTTAAGGCAGAACAGGCATTTAAAAGGTTAAAACAGGCTTTAAGTGACAAGCCTGCTCTCAGGTTACCCACACAAGATAAGTTCACTTTATATATCTCTGAAAAGACAGGGATGGCCTTAGGAGTTCTGACACAAGGGAGGAACTCACCAGCCAGTAGCTTATATTAGCAAAGAGCTTGACCCCAAGGCCTGTGGCTAGCCAGCCTGCCTTAGGGCAATGGCCGTGGTGGGTGTCTTAGTTCCTGAGGCTCCAAAACTAACATTAGGCCAGCCACTCACAGTACAACCCCCCCCCATGATCTCTGGAGTTTATTTTAGAGTCCAAAGGACACCTATGGCTCTCAGACAGCCGCATTCTTAAATATCAGGCTATCTTTATGGAAGGGTCGGATATATCCTTAAAGAAGTGTATGACTCTTAATCCATCCACCTTTCTTCCCTGGGGGACACTGAAGCTCCTGTCCATTCATATGAAGAGATGTTGACACATCTCTGGGCTCCTTGATTGGACCTGTCAGACTGGCCTCTCCTAAATCCTGATGATGAATTATTCACTGATGGCAGCTCTTTTGTAAAGGAAGGGGCATAATATACAGGCTACGCAGTCACTACACCTTTGAAGTGGGAGAGGCAGGAGTACTGCCATCCTCCACCAGTGCCCAATTGGATGAGCTAATAGCACTGACTAAAACCCTCAATTTGGATGAGGGAAAAAGGGTGAATATTTACATACATTCAAAATATGCCTTCCTAGTTATTCATGCCCACACAGTCATATGGAAAGAGAGGAGATTCCTTACTTCATCCGGATCCCCCATTAGACATAAGTCTCAGATTATGGATTTATTAACAGCTGTCTTAAGACACAAGCAAGTGGCCATCTTACATGGTAAAGGGCATCAAAAGGGAATGAAGTTATTGTCACTCAGGGCAGTAACCTGACTGATAAGGCAGCTCAGGAGGCTGCCATCCACCCATGCCCAGTGCTCTGCCCCATCCTGTGGGAAGGGTCACTGCTACCTGATGTAAGGCTTGTGTATTCCCCAGAGAAAGGTGCTAGAGATTAACAACAGGGGTGTACTATGGACACTCAGGATGGTGTGTTGGTTACTTTTGACAAGATATGGATACCCCAAAGCTTGCAATGGAAAATAATTAAAACACTCCACCAGATGTATCACCCTAGGAGAGATAATGCTTTAAAGCTAGCCCCAAGGCTCTTCACAGAAAAGCGGTTGCAAGAAATGATAAGTCATACCATACAGGGATGGGAGACTTGCCTCAGAACTAATCCTAAGAATAGCTTGTTAAGTTCACCAGGCAAGCAATACAGAGGTATCTACCCAGGGGAAGATTGGAAGTTTGATTTTACTCACCTGCCAGGGGAATTTTTACCTGGTCTGCGTGCATATATTTTTCTTCTGATTTATTTTTTGTTTTATCTAATTAGAGGCTAAGTTCCTATTTTTGTGGGGTTTTTCCCCCTTCCTGTCTCTACTCAACAGCTATTCAAGGGTTAATTCTCTGGTATCCTGGGAAAAAGAAAATAAATGGTGGTGGTGATTGGGGTGTTTGTGTGCCATGGGGGGACAAAGTGGCCACCTGAATAAAATTGATTCAGTGTCACCCAGGATAGGCTAACCAAGCATTACCAACTATGCAAAAAAAAAAAAAACTATGCAGTTTTTCCTGGTTTCACTCTGGGCAATATACTTATATATCTGTGACTCTCTTGTCCCCTACTTGTTGATGTTGTTTGTTGTGTTATATGTGTAGTGTGTCTGTCTACACGGTAGTACAAATTGGCATATTAATGAGTGAGAACTCATAAAATTTAAAGAAAAAAATCAAATGCCTCTGAGTTCACATGATTTTAAATCTAACAACTGAGGAAATCCAGGATTTGTTCATAAGATTAAAGTAAAATGTCCTTACAATGATCAACACATTCCTTTTCCCCTTGGCAAATAATCAATCAAGATTATGTTTGTTTCTGTTAAGAGGTTCCAAATACAATGTTCATTGCTTTTAAAGGTTTTTTTCTTTGACAGAAAAAGGGCTTTAGGACACTAATGATGTTTATCTAATGTCTTGATTTTCAAGAGTGATCTATAATTTAATTATTAAATTAGGTAAATTCAAAAGGTAAATGATGCATTAAAATGCTCTTGGCTTCTTAGAATCTACAATAACATTTCAGTCAAATAAGTGGGCTTCTAAATTGCTGGTATATGGGAAAACAATGTTATAATATGGATTTGTTTTTGGGTCATTCACTAAAAAACAATAGAAGTTATTAAAAATCAGGGTTCAGGTCAATGTAAATTGTGTATACATTGCTTTGAAGAGAAAAACTATTTATTTTCTTTTACCCGAATACCCTAAGAATTTAGAGAAAATAATTAGACTAATAAAATGCTCCTTAACAATCTTTAGGAAAATTCAAACGCTCTAAAAAGAGAGGACAAATTTAATCAGTCCATATGCTAAACATCCTGAGTTTCATTCCCTTACTGGTCATTGTCCTAGAAAAAAACTAAACACAGATAGACTATGGACACTTCCCTTTGGCCACAAGAGGAAAGTCACAGATAGGCAGCAATGGTACAATGACCATGGCTCAGTTAAGCCCATGGTCGTCAACAAAGGGAAGTGACAGATAGGAAGCAATCAGGGTGCTGGTCTCACATCATGGCTCACTGCAGCTCTTCATCATGCTGGTAAGCATGGACAATTCCAGTAGACATACCCTTGTTTATGCCCATGCATTGAAACGGGCACAAGGTAGGCCAGGGGATACTCTGGAACCAATAGCACAAGAGAGAGAACTAAAAGGATGCTGTTATTTCTCCTCAGTCTTTCAGATGGGAAATGGCCCATCTGCCAAGCCTGCCAGCATCCCATTAAACCTATTCTTTTCTGTGCCTGATTTTGGTAGTATAGCTCAGAAGACAGAAGGAATGGCCACCAGAAAAAATATAAACAATGGCACTATCTTGCAACCAGATGTGTTTTGCAAGAGGAAAAGTAAGAGCTGTAGAGTTTGTATTAAGGAAAAATCCAGAGTTATGCCAGCAAGATAAATCAGATATGGCCCTTCCGGCCACACTAACAGATAAATAATTGTGATATCACTAGAGCCCAAAAAGACAAAAGAAAAGCCAATAAATAAAAGGAGATATTTATAGGCATAAAGGAATATTATAATAAATAAAGTTAAAAGAGGGAAATGCTTTAAGTTGTAAGATGTATAAAAAGGGTTTAAATGCGTAATAAGGTTGGTTACAATGAAGACAAATTATTTAAAGGGTCTTCTAAAGGTCACATTAAATGCATTGATTCTATGTTTAAAACAATTTGATTTTCTTAAAATATTGATCTGCTTTTGGTAAAGTTTTACAAGCCTAGAAAACAAAATTTTACATTTTATTAAGATAATTTCCTGCTACAGATTGACAACAATGTTTTAGATATTCATGTTCCTAAAATGTACAGGATTTCAGGGATGGGTGTGGTGGTGCATGCTTGTAATCCCAGTACTTTGGGAGGCAGAGACCAGAGGATCCAGGTTCACTGCCACCTCAGCGCTCTCTCTCTCTCTCTCTCTCTCTCTCTACTTAGTGAGGCCCTCCGCAACTTCGTGAGACCTGGTTTCAAAATAAAGTATAAAAAATAGGGCCGGGGGTGTAGCGCGGAGGTAGAACGTCCCTGGGTTTAATCCCCGGTACCACACACACACACAAAAAAAAGTACAGGACTTCTAAAATACAAAATGTAAAATTACTAAGTTAATGGCATCTAAACAAAAAGGTGATAGCCTTTCCAGGTTTATATTTATATGTTCCTAATTATATTATGACCTTCTTCTTTATGTGAGGATACAAATGGGACCCTGGGTCTTTGGCCCTGACAAACAGAAATAGGAGTAATCCTGAAAAAGAAAAGGACAAGATATTGCAATAGGGAGGCCATAGTAGTCACCATCCGTCCATGGCTGTTTTAGAAATTACAATGTATTATCAATTGAAAACATCAGCAGTATCTGAGATATGAGAGGGGGGCAACAGGCAGAAAAGGATAAACCAAGGCAGGGGTAAAAGTGGCAAAATCTCAAGCTCATAGAGGCCTTCCTGGCGGACCGTGAGGCCACTCTCATAGGTCCCTCGAAGAGATGCTTAGCTAGACTTGTCCTGGATGAGCTTCCCTCTCACAAGGTGCGTGTTGGGACATGCTGGGAAGGGGGGGGGCGACCTCCCCAGCACAAACCAGTAAGCACAAACTCTCTCTCTTAGATGGGATCCCAGCAGTACACTCAGCTCTTCTTTTACCTCCCAAACCATCCAGATTTACTAAAAAATTGCAGAGCTGAGACAGTTTTGGTGGTGACAGTTGAGGCAGAGCCCAGAGACCAATTAGTTCCAACAGACCAAGATGACAACATTGTAGGAGCCACAGCATCTAAGGAGCCTCTCCTGACACCCATGGGAATGTTTTCTCTTGTGGCAGTAGGAAAAAGAAAATTTAAACCCCAAATTATCCATCAGGCATTTTCACTGGCTGAGCTTAAGATAAAAAAAAAAGACCTAGGTAGTTTACACGACTAACCCTGATCAGTATGTACAGGCCTTTGAGCTACTGACCTAATATGACCTCACTTGGAGGGACATACATCTGCTCCTAGAGCAAACCCTAACATCCTTGGAATGGGAGCAAGTTTATCAGGGAGGCCAGGAGGTGGTCAACAATTATTATTTATATTATACACTAAAAGGACTAAAAAAAAGGTTAATATTAAACCCCTCAATTATAAATAGTCAACAGCCATACATCAAGGCCCAAATGAACTCCCAATGGCCTTCCTGGAAAGACTTAAGGAAGCCATGGTTAAACTCACTAATCTGACCCCAGAATCGATAGAAGGGGATGCTATCCTTAGAGATAAGTTTCTGACTCAATCAGTGCCAGATATAAGGAGGAGATTCCAAAAACTGGTGTCAGGTCCGGAAAAGTCCACTGTGGATCAACTAATGCAGGCTTGCCAATTCGGTTTATTACAACAGAGACTTGGAAAAGGGGAAACAGCATGGGAAAATCCTGGCTGCCATGCGTAGAAACGCTCCTCCCACGGGGCCCAGCCTCGGGTCTGTTTTAGGTGTGGAAAGCTGGGACATTTAAGATGCAAATGTCCTCAACAGGGTGGCCACAAACACCCTCTAGGACCCTGTTCACAATACAAAGGAGACCACTGGAAGTCTGAGTGCCCCCAGACCCACAGGGATCTGGGTCATCGACCCCAGGTCCCCAGTGATGGGTCCCAGAGCCGTATCTCCAGGCTCCGACCACCTGGGTTAAGACTGAAGAGCTTTGGGTGACCTTAAAGATGGGACCACAGACTGTCCGCTTACTCATGGATACAGGTGCTAGGTTCTCTGTGTTGACTTTTGCCCCTGGCCCAAGATCCTCTCGTAAAGTGACAGTTCCGGGCATATCAGGCCGGCTTCTCAAATGTGTTTGTTTGTTTGTTTGTTTGTTTGTTTTTTGTTTATGTAAGACCTAGCCTGCTCCTGGGGTGATCTCCACTTAAATCATTCCTTCTTAGTAATACCAAAAACCCCAGCTCCGCTGTAGGGGAGAAACATAATGTCAAAGAACAAGGTAGGACTAATTCTCTCTTTGGAACCATATGGGTGCTTCCCCTTGACAAAAATAGACATCAACCCACAGTATGGACAGATAGCTAAGCTGTGGGACATGCCCTCTCTGCTAAGCCTGTCCTCATTAAGCTAAAAGACCTGTCTGTCCTCTTTCCACTGGAAAAAGCAATATCCCCTCAGACCTGAGGTAAAGGCAGGACTGTTGCCCATTGTAAACTGCTTGTTAAGCTTAAGCTTATTGGTAAATGTGTCAGCTCCTATAACACCCCATCCTGGGCATTAAAAAAGGAAAAGATAAATGGTGTCTGGTAAAGATCTCAGACTTATTAATAAAGCAATGGTCCCTCTTCATCTGGTGGCTCCAAATCCTTACACTTTACTGACTCAGGTCCCCAGTGGAACATAATGATATTCTGTGCTAGATCTAAAAGACCTTCCAAAACTATACCCCCACCCAATTTTGTGTCTTTTCAATCTGCCTTGTTATTCTTATCCTTCACGATTCACTCTCTGTCCATACTCCCCATACAGATAAACAATTAATAAATGGATCAATTCACATTAGACCTTTTCTCATTACTTATATATTCAGTAGATAAAGGATGCTACCTAACAGCCTCCACTCTAGTGGCCACATCATGGCTATAGGTGATTCCCTAACATTACACTGTTAGACTAACTGTAGCCTCCCTATTGGACCTGTCATATGGACAAGGAATTCTGCAACAATATTTTCTTATAAGACTTATCAGACTATATTTAAAAGCCTAACTGATCAATGAAAGCATTCTAATACTAATTTTTCCATTATTCTGCCTCAAGCCACTGTACTAGATACTGGTACTTACAAATGTATTAAAATGCAAAAAAAAAAAAGCCCGAATGATGTAACATAGAGAGTCAACAAAGATCTTTGTTCAAATCACTCCAAAGCCTATTTCTGCTCTTCACAGTACTAACCTTTGGACTCACATGGCACAAAATGTACTAACCCCATCTTCCTTCTATGTTCAAGCCCAAGTCAGCAAACAGGTCCTAACCTCATATTTATTGGTCTTGGTCTAACCAAATGAGGAATTTAAAAACAGACATATACCCCTTTTGGGTTTTAATAGCTATATTCACGATGCTAATAAGATACAGAATTCAGGAGAACCCATTCCAATCTCAAGGAGTGTTCCAGAAGACTGATTGCGTATAGGACCTGTGCCATGTAACCTTAAATGTGTTTTTTTTTTTTTTTGCGGTACCGGGGATTGAACCCAGGGGCGTTTTACCTCCGAGCTACACCCCCGGCCCTACTTCTTATCCTTTATTTTGAAACCGGGTCTCACAAAGTTGCGGAGGGCCTCACTAAGTAGCTGAGGCTGGCCGCGAACCCGGATCCTCCCGTCTCAGCCTCCCAAGTACTGGGATTACAAGCGTGCGCCACCATGCCCGGCATGTAACCTTAAATGTAATCATACAATAGATAGCCCAGTGCCAACAACAGTAGTAAATTTACCCTTAGGTTGGTCAGTCTTTTGTTTTAGTTTCGTATTCCATCATTCCTATGGGATTTCAGGGTTGCTGTTATGTGGGAAACCTCAGAATGACTACCTTCTCCATGTCATCAGCCCATTCACGAGCCATGCATCCCCTACCCTCTAACTGTAATATCAATTTACATCTTTGGTATCCAGGTCTTGTTGCAGGACTGAGAGCCACTTTGTTGGCCATCCCTGGGTTAATAATAGGTACTTATATTCGAATAAATCAATTGGCTTGTCTAATTACCAAAACTGATAATGATACTGTCTTGGCTTTGGAAGCCATCAATAAAGAACTAAGATAAGATACTGTTCAAGGTTATTGTTCAAGGTACTTGTTATTTCAGCCAGTCCTAGCTAAAGTACAAACATCTAGGGGAAAAAAAAAAGCTGTAACTCTTTAAAGTCCAGGCTACTGTAAAACTTGGATGGATGATTTTGTTTCTCACTTTGTTAGAGTATAAAATTGTTTGAAAATATAAAGTCAAGAAAGAAATTAAAATAGAGAATAACTAGTATATAGGAAGAGAGAGAGATGTAAAAAGGTACATGAGAATGACAAGTTTTTGGTAAGGAAGAATACAAAGAAAAGAAAATACTTTAGGAATAAAAACGGATTTTGTATGATAAAGAAAGGTTTATCCTAAGATTGTCCCAAGTGGAAAAGGAAGGACTAGGATAAAATTAAAAGGTTAAAAGCAAGTCACAGAAGGTTTGAGTATGTCACAGAATGTTTGTAAAGAATGAAGCTTATGAAAGGAATATTGCACGTGTGATAAGGATGGTTATATTTAAAAATTAGTTGAAAGGTTTAAAGTGAGGGTCTATTAAGCCTACTCCTTTTGAGACCTCTAGTGGCCGTTCTGTTCATACTCATATTTGGCCCATGGTTACTAAAGTATATGGTCAAATTTTGTCTCCAGCAGGGTTGAAGCTATCAAGCTCCAGATGATGTTCCACATAGAAAGAACCACAGATGAGCATCTAGCAGAGCCCCTTGGACAGTTGTGACTTGGAACATCTGCCAATCTGACACCCTCACCCCGACAAGCTGCTTGCATGCACCCTCAAGACTGTGGCCCTACACAGCCCCCTTTGAGCATGGAAGAAGTCAAAGATTAATTTTGATGCCCCTGTTCCTTTGCCTTATGGGTATAAGCAAGTTAATAGAAGAGGGGGAATAACCCAAGAAAGGGTAAATATCATTCCATGCCCTGTCCTGAAGCAGAGCAAGCATTTGAAGGGTTAAAAAAGAAAGTTTGCTTCACAGGCAGGTAGAAGCTGCCTATCATCATAAGATAAGATGAATCTAAAACCAAAAGTTACAGACCCACAGAGAGGTTAAAAGAATGAAGGAAACACTATGCACCCTCTCATGTAGTCACCAGTGGTATCAGAATAAAGAACAGACTAAAGAACAAAACTAGTCTATTGATGGACTTGGAAACAAAAATAAAAATGTTAAAACTGAAGGCCATGGCTTGAGAACCGGACTTGAGAAGAAACGTTATCCTTTCACATGGATGCTGACAAAGTGAACTAAAATGGGCACCTATATTTTATGCTGATATAAGCAAAGATAACAACTGGGCTTGGAAAGAGGTAGGGGTAACCTATATAAGCTCTGCATTTTTCAAGGGAAAAAAAATCTCTCTCTCTCAGTTCTGAGCCCTTCATCATGCCTCTCTCTCTCTCTCTCTCTCTCGCTCTCTCGCTCTCTCGCTCTCGCTCTCGCTCTCTCTCATTTTCTCTTTTGCAATAAATCCTGCTTTGCATCAAATTCCAACTGAGTCTCCCAGTGACTAATTCCTATAACTGCCAAGGGGAAGAACCCACGATTGGGTGGGTAACACAACCACCCAAACTGTAACAGGCCCACTTCCCCACAGGCCAATGCCAGCCTTCCATGAAAAGTTCTTAAAAAATTGTAAGAAATTGTAGATTTTACCGAATTCCTTGAAATTAAGACTTTGAAAACAAGTTTGTATTAACGAATATATAAAGTAGTCTGCACCTGCAGAAATGTTGCTTTCAGTTTACCATGAGAAGTTTTTTTTTAAACAGGGACACTTTCATCTCCCCCACTGCAGATTACACTTCTCTATTAACATTAATATTGAACATTAAGCAGTCACTAAATAGGACTGGCACATGCAGTCAACCTACCTCTTGTGATGAAGGCAGGGCCCCCTCACAGGTGACACAGTATCTCAGCTGAGCAGGATTCCCTGTGCCACAGGAACGGCAGATTATTTTCTCCTTGACAATAGAGAATAAGACACAACTGAGCCACAATAGTGTAGAGAAGTCATCAAGCAGCCTTTCCAGGCAGTCAGCCAGCTCTACACCTTACTATAACACCCAGGTCCTGCCTACTGGATTGGTTTACAAATTATTACAACATAAATAGCATCAGACAAATGAACATGGTTTTTAAAGAAACAAACTCCCAAAAAACCAAACTTAAGACAGAATTCATCTGGTCTTGGGAAGGCCATTTGAAAATTCTGCACTGATTATGTGTAAGGTCCCCCCCACACACACACACAATGGGGAGAACCTGATAGAAGGCTCTTCATTTCATAGCATAAACAGCAAATAGACTCAAGACCAGCAAAAGTTTATCTGTGTGTTTACAATAATCTGGTTCTTGGACCAGGGTTTATGTTAAATATGGAGATTTATGTTAAATATGAATTTAGGTTCTCTCTAGTTTCTCACTTAGAAATTCAAGAAGTAGAAAGACTGTTTTACAAAAGGAATGGTAAGTGCAATTTTCTGAGTCAGGACCCTGGGGTTAAGGTGCAATAGAGAAAAAGAGAGAGACAAAATACACTAACTAGAGTTCAGCTATCAGAGGTTTGCTAACACTTACTGTCGTTGGACCATTTGGTAATCTCTGGATGCTATCTTTTCAATTTTCAATGACCAATGATGTTCGAATGTCCCTTTCTACTCCAGGACTGTAGTCTCTAGGTGTTCCAAACTGATATAGTATGTTCTGAAGCTGGTACAGGTAAAGAGGATGTTATGGTTTGGATTTAAAATATCCCCAGACCTCACGTGGTAGACAAAGCAGCTGTGCTGGAGGTCTGACTTGATTGCTGGGAAAGGCTCCCTGGGAGCACGGCTGGGGATAGTGTTTTCCAAGGCTGGCTCCTGCAGCTTCCTGTTCCGCTCTCCCCTGCCACCGTGAACTGACATAAGCTTTCACCTCTTTCTCTGCTCACAACCACGATGCCCTTAGGACCTGCAACCCAGGCTCCTGCTTGAAAGCTGGTCTAATATGGACTGAAATCTCCAGAACTGTGAGCAAATAAACTTCTTCTTCCTCTAAGTTCTGCATGCCAGGTGTTTGGATCACAGCAGTGAAAATGCTGATTAGAAGTGAGGATGATCAAGAAATAAAGCCCAAGTTCTGGGATTTTACTTCCAACATTACTAGGTAGCGCTATGAAGTCTCAGAGTTTCAAGGTCTGATAAACTCCATTTCAGTAGAAGACTCCAAAGTCTTCCTGGCAATCTGCGTGAACTCAGGAAACCACCATTCCCAATCTGGACAACTAAAGTGCAGAGGCTGAGTAACTGCTAGACGAAGTGGCAGAGGATCACAGTCTTATGCCCAATGGTTCCCAACACTCCCTGGGTCCAAAAGTCTTCAAAGTTACTTAAAGTTACAGCATAAACTGCAATTGCTGGGGGTTTTCTGTGAGATTTAGGCTGCACCTGCCTGAAAGCATTGCCTCAGACAAGATCTGGTTAAAGTCATGGAGAAGTGAGACAAATTTCTTGTCCCTGTGTTAAAAGTAATAAGATCAAACAAAACAATCTTATTTGCTATAGCACATACTTCCTCTAAGAAGAAAAGACTATAAACCAACTAGAACAACTTACTTATCAAGTCCCACATCTAATTTCAAGATCCCCACTTTGCAGGGTCCACAATCCAAAGCTTTGCCCAATCCAAACTCGGCCTAATCCCAGCCCTGCCTTGCAAAACCCTCTTATTTATTTTTTAATTAACAAACCTTACTTTTTAGGGAATTTTTAGGTTCACAGTAAAACTGAGCAGAAATTACAGAAGGTTCTCAGATAACTTTGTCCTTACATGCATTCAACCTTCCTTGAGACGGAACATCAGCATCATAGCAGTATGTTTGTTACAATCCATGAACCTACATTCATACATCACTCACAGTTCATAGTTTATACTAGGGCTCACTCTTGCAAAATTCTCTTTAAAAGAATCAAAGCGGTGGTCTACCTTACTGTATTAGGTCTACTACACATAGTTTTCTAGGTCAACAGATTCTTCTGTGCTTTTTGTGGTGGCTTTTGACACTATGCCATGGCTCACTTCCTTCCAGAGCAGTGACCATGACCTATAATTAAAAACCATTTGACATCACAACCCACTACACTTATAGACTGATCAATGTCCATAGGAATGATCTGGAATTGAGGCCACCATCAGATGACCTTAACAAGGATGCTAAATATAGCTAATGAGGACTTCTTAAAAAAGCCCATACCCTCACTTACCATCTCACCCACAGCATTTACAAGTTATCTACCTGAATGGTTCTAAGCAATTTAATAGACCCAACATAGTCAATGGAATAAAACTTTACCTTATAAAAGAGCTGGAAGATGAGAACAATTTTCCAACAAGGTTTAAACAATTATCAATTTTCAAATGATAACCTTTAACTGAAACAATAAAGTGAGCAAGGATGTTGAAAATAGACTAGTAGGCCATTGCAAACAACCTGCCTGGAATAACTTTTCTCCCCCATGGATCCCCCACAAACACCTACACATAGGGCACTTCTTGATCCACCACTTTTTCATCTGGCAAATTCTTATGCCTCCCACTGTATAGTCAGACAACACCTCTGAAGCCAACCCTGACCCTGGCCCCTGATGGAGTTAATAGAATTCTCTTTGCCCCCCCCTCCACACACACACCACTACCACCACTACCACTGTGACCATCATGGTATGCAGGAGCCCAGGTCACTGGATCCAGGCAGGGGAATGAGTCTCACAGTGAGAGCCTGGGGACTGTGGTGTGCAGAGCCCAGAAGAATGGTCCAGGAAGCAGCATGCTGGGAAAAAGTCAAATCAAACCCCCCCCCCCAGCACCTGAAGGCTCATGGTAGAGGTACAAGGCAGAACTCAGATAAATCAGATGAAACTAAGAGAAGGTGCACGGTCATACCACAGTGAAGGACACTAGATGTTTGGGGCAAGCCCCAAGTGCCATGTGATTGATGGGGGACTGGCCTAGAGTCCTCACTCCTTCCTCAGATCCCTTCCCTCAAACCTCCCCAGTCAGGGGACCCTAAAGCAGGTGTCTGGTGACTTCCTCAGGTTCACACCACCCTCTGGATCATTTTAGCATGGTTGGGAGTTTATATTTCTACCAACAAATTCTTAGGATGCACAGTATACTGTATATATGAGAAAGTTTCCAACCAAAAAAATGAGAAGGAATGCCAAGGAATCAAATGTGTTGTTGAAAGAACCACAATTAAGTGCTTAATTATTAATAGTATAATATATATGCTTTTGAATATTCTAAAATCATAAAATCCAATGCTAAAATAAGCCAGGTACAGGGGCACATGCCTATAATCCCAGCCACTTAGGGGAGGCTGAGCCAGGAGGATGGGAAGTTTGAGGCCCACCTGGCCAACTTAACAAGGCCCTGTCTTAAAATGAAAAATCAAAAGATCTAGGGATGTAGCTCAGTGGTAAAGGGCCTCTGGGCTCAGTCCCCAGTGCCACCAAAACAAAAGCACAGAGCTAAGATAAACAAAACACCAGGGAAATGACCATGAGAGCATCACTTCTGGAGAAAGCAGTAAATAATGATACCCCCAAATCACTATTTCCTATGACTTTGGGAAAATTAATGTTTGAGGGAGCCCTTCATGGAATTTGTACCAACTTCCAGGAATACTTAGTTAATGTGAAGCTTGTTTACTCAATAATTTCAAAGTCTATGATTCCAATTGAAAACCTGATATCAGTCAGGCGTGGTGGCACACTTGTCATCCCAGTACTTCAGAGGCTGAGACAGGAGGATCGCAGGTTCAAGGACAGCCTCAGCAAGCAGTGAGACTCTCATCAACCTAGCAAGACCCTGTTTCAAAATAAAAATTAAATATGGCTGGGGGTGTAGCTCAGAGGTAGAATGCTCCTGGGTTCAATCCCTAGTACCAAAAAACTTTCCTTTTAAATTTTGAGACAGGGTCTCACTAAGTTACTGAGGGTCTTGCTAAGTTGCTGAGACTGGCCTCAAAACTTCAATCATCCTATCTTAGGCTCCCAAGTACTGAGATTACAGGTATGCACAACTTAGCAAATTCCTGCTTTTTTATCTTTTTCTTAAATCTAGTTAATCCTCTATTGACCTTTACTTGGGATTAAAGAGGAAGTCAATGAGAATATAAATTGAAAAAATTAGAAAATACAGTTGTATGTTCAGTGATGCTATGAAAATTTTTTTACAGTATATCATTTGGCAAAGTTTTTTGATTGTATGTGATGATACATAACTTTTCTTCGATGTGACTAGTTATAATCAGTCTTTTTCTATAAAATTGGGACCCATAATCAAATAGAGTATCAAAAGCATAGAGCCATTTTAAGGACAATATTACAAGCCAAGCCGGTCATGGTGGTACATGCTGTAATCCCAGTACTTGGGAGGCTGAGACAAGAGGAGATTGTGAGTTCGAGGTCAGACTCAGCAACTTATTGAGGCCCCCAGCAACTAGCCAGACCCTGTTTCAAAATAAAAAATTAAATAGGGCTGGGGGTGTAGCTCAGAGGTAGAATACCTCTGGGTTTACACACACACACACACACACACACACACACACACTCACATCACAGGCCCAAATCATTTGCAATGCTGAAGATTAAATATCTCAAGTAAAAACTGTCTTAGTTTTAGTACAGTTTGCCCTCCAAATCCACATCCAGGGAATACATTCCTACACATCTCTTTTAACATTAGAGATCCCACTGACAAGTTAATGCTTAGGCAGCCTGCCTTCCCAAAAGTTTGAATGGGTTTCTTTTTTTTGACAAATATTAGCTTCTCAGTTTTTAGCCCATTCTAACAGCTGAAGAAAGACATAATTGCTCAGAAATTACGTTCTATGCATTTCTTCCGTGTTGTTGCAGAACACATTTCATTACCTTCAAGTGGAGGCTTGCCTGTGGCCGCAGCTGAAGAGCAAGAGGGGCCTCACACACCACACAGATGGGTGTGTTCATGGGAACCATGTTTCTGCATTCTGCACACAATCCCATCTGTACAAGGGAGAAGTCACGTTTGTCTTGGGATGCAAAAACTTAAGGTATGAGTAGATCTTAGAATATAAGGTTTAATTTGCTTTTGCAAAACAAATTTAAAATAAATACCTTCTCATTACTTCATTCTCTTAAGATTAAAAATGTGTTTATTGTAGAAAAGAGAAGCATATAGTAGATGAAGAAGAAGAAGAAGAAGAAGAAGAAGAAGAAGAAGAAGAAGAAGAGGAGGAGGAGGAGGAGGAGGAGGAAGGAGAAGAAGAAGAGAAGGACAAGGAGGAGGAGGATCCATCGGAAGTTAACTTAAAGTATGATGGAGTAAGGTAGTTGATAAATCCTCGCCCCGAAAAGTAATTATAAAATCAGATAAAGCTGTAAAAAATCAACCACTTCTGCACTCTGGGAGTGGACAACCAACTGATAAATTCCTAGGAATGACTGAACTTCAGATAGGAACACCAGAAGTGTGTGAAGTTCCGGCAAGGGCTGTTCTATTGGGGTGGCAGCCCCACATACCAAGTCAAGCTGTGAAAACAAGCAGGTGTGTGGCTGCTGATAGACAGGGCTCACTTGATTTGGAGCACTGTTAAGTTGATGCTGTCAGTGGCAAGAAAACAGGGAGGACCTGGTTCCCCAGGTCTGAGATTATGGTATGTTTTTAGTAAACAATATATGAGAAAACTGGCCAAGGATTTAGCAGGGTGTGCCAGGAAGTAATTCAATTAAAGGGGCTTGATAAATTCCCCATATGTCTGTAGGTGACTCAAGACTATACACATGTTCTGCATAAACCAGAGTGGGCCCAAGTCACTCACACACCCTTCAGCAGAAACTTCGAACTTGAAAACAGTTTGAAGTTTAATGTTATACCGAACCCCTACACAGATCCATCAGCAAGGAGTGGAACCCGTACTCACCTGGGGCCCTTGAGGACAATTTCTGGCCA
>PVJS01009404.1:24249-50526 GCA_004027185.1 Glis glis
TTTTGTTTTTTTTTTTTTTTTTGCGGTACTGGGGATTGAACCCAGGGGCATTCTACATCCGAGCTACACCCCCAGCCCTATTTTTTTGTTCTTTATTTTGAAACAGGGTCTCACTAAGTTGCAGAGGGCCTCACTAAGTAGCTGAGGCTGGCTGCGAACCTGCGATCCTCCTGTCTCAGCCTCCCAAGTACTGGGATTACAAGCGTGCGCCACCACGCCCTGCTTGCAGGTATAAATATAAAAACTAGGGGGGAGCTTAAAAACCCTGACATTAATGACCACATATTGAAGAAAAGACCAACATTAAAGATTTAATCCAAGTTGAACACACACACACACACACACACACACACACACACAAAACTCAGGGGGAAAAAGTCAGAATTCAGTGTTGTGACAATATGTATTATCTAAAAATGTCCATTGTTCAAAAAAATATGAGCCATAAAAAAAAGAAAATGTGTCCCATAATAAGGGGGCAAATAGTCAACAGAAATTGTATCTGAGTCTCCTCAGATGTTAAATTTAGCAAACAAAGATTTCAAGGCAGCTTTTATAAAAACTGTTCAAAGAATTAAAGGGAACTGTGTTTAAAAGATTAAATAGGGCCAGATGTGGTGGCACACACTTGTAATCCCAGTACTTGGAAGGCTGAGACAGGAGGATCCAGGTTCAATGCCAGCCTCAGCTACTTAGTGAGGCCCTCTGCAACTTAGTGAGACCCTGTTTCATAATCAAGAATAAAAAATAGGGCTGGGGGTATAGCTCAGAGGTTGAATGTCCTTGGGTTCAATCCCCAGAACTGCAAAAAAAAAAAAATTAAATAGGAAACAAAAGGGACTTCAGATAAATGAGGAGAGAGACCAGTAGAATAGTAGAAGGGGCATGGGAGAGGGAGGTGGAAAGGAAGAAAAGAACTGATGAAGGAAACAGTTCAAATAATGCTGTGTCCATATATGAAGGTATCACTACCAATCTAACTAACATGTACAGGGAGTGGGGTGGGATCTGTAGGGAATCACACCACTTGCCATGTGCATGAACGTTTGTATCACACTGAATCCCACTATACTATATAATTACAATGTGCCAATAAAAGTCTTTAAAAATATTAAAGTATGATGACAAGTTTTGACAAATATGGAGTTCCAGAGTTAAATTACTTTTAAAATAATTAAATTAAAACTTTGAGTTAAAAAAGTAAAATGACAGCCGGGCATGGTGGTACATACCTATAATCCCAGTACTTGGGAGGCTGAGACAGGAGGATCACAGGTTTGAGGCCAGTCTCAGAAAGTTAGTGAGGCTCTCAGCAACTTAGTGAGACTCTATTTCAAAATTAAAAAAATATATATATATATATATATTAATATATATATTCAATCCCCAGAACCACGGGGGGATAAAAAAAGTAAAGGGACTATAATGAAAAACACCTCTAGAGGGATTCAAAAGCAGATCAGACATGACAGAAGAATCAGTAACCCTGAATATAGTTCAATAGAAATTATTCAGTCTGAAGAAAAGAGAGAACAAAAGACTGAAGATAATCAGCAGATCATCAAAGACCCGAGGAACAGCATGAAGCATACCAACATGCATATAACACGAGGGAGAGAAACAGGCAGAAAGAGAATGTGAAGAACTAATGGCTGAAAACTTCCCACAGTGGAAGAAAAGCATTAACCTACAGATCTAATAAACTCAATCACTCCAAAGAAAGAGAAACACAAAAGATCCACACTGAGACACATTATAGTCAAACTGTTGAATGTTAAAGACACAGACAAAAATTTGAAAGCACAAAAGGAAAGACTAGTTATGTACATTACAAAGAGTGGAGGGCAGAAGGCAGTGGCACACTCGAAAGGCTGGAAGAAGCTGGGCAGATGGCGCGCACCTGTGATCCCAGCACTTGGGAGGCTGAGACAGGAGGATCACAGGTTCATGCCTGCCTCAGCAACTTAACAAGGCTCCCAGAAACCTAGTAGAACCTGTTTCAAAACAAATAATAAAAAGGGCTGGGGGTGTAACTTGGAAGTAGAAAGCCTCTGGTACCCAGTACCACAGGGGAAAAAAAAGATGGATGAAAAAAATAACTGCCAAACAAGTAGTCTATATCCAGAAAAACTATCCTTCAAAAATGAAGGTAAAATAAGTATTCTCAGATAAACAAAGACAGAAAGAAATTAGCAGGCATATTTTATGAAAAATAAGTGACACTGGGCACAGTGGTGCATACCTATAATCCCAGTAGTTGGGAGCCTGAGACAAGAGGATCACAAGTTTGAGGCAAGCTCATGGTAATTTAGTGTAACCCTGTTTCAAAAAATAAAGCCAGGCATGGTGGTGCACATATGTAATTCCAGTACTTGGGAGGCTGAGACAGGAGGATTGCAGGTTTGAGGCCAGCTTTAGCAATTAGTAAGACCCTTAGCACATTTAAAAGACCCAGTGGTTTTTCTATTATGTGGACCAAGCAATAGAGCAGTAGGCTGCCCATCTATCTTATTCCTAGGAAGATCATGACTAGTCAGATCTTGAGAACAGAAGCAGCACTGTTGTCCTTGTGTTTGGTAGTTAATCAGTGCCACTTCACCTCTGCTACTCTGGAACCCCAATAGCCCCACTGAAATTGGGGTCTCACTGAAATGGCAACATCCTCAATGATCGTATCTGGCTTGCAAAAAAAAAACAAAAGCAGCCACAGAACTTTCTAAGAACGCAGGTGCTCCTCTCACTGAAGTACTCCTCGAGACCGTACTGAAGAAGTGTCTTCTGGACCCTAAAACACAAGTGAGAGTTATGGGTAAAGGGCACAGGTGAGAAGCCCACCCCAACACTCCTACTTCCCTAGGTCTTTGGATACCCTCCACATGATGCTGAACTGAACTGTGTTCCTCTAAGATTCATATATTGAAGCCCTAACCCTCAATGTGATCATCTTTAGAGATAGGGCCTTTAAAGATGTAATTGATAGAGCTATACCATTCCTGTGTATCTTTCCAAAGGGACTTAAATCAGATAACTACAGTAATATATGCATATCCATGTTCATAGCAGTACAATTCACAATAGCCAAATTATAGAGCCAACCTAGGTGTCCAACAACAGATGAATGGATTACAAAATTATGGGATATATGCACAATGGAATTCTACTCAGCAATAAAGAAGAACAAAATATCATTTGCAGGAAAATGAATGGACCTGGAGAAAATTAGGTTAAGTGAGATTAGCTGGACATAGAAAGGGAGTGGTCATATGTTTTCTCTCATATGCAGAAGCTAGGGAGTAATCAGGACACCAGAGGGGCTTCAGATAACAGAGGAGAAACTTCACTGGAGCCAGGTAATCTGGGAATGTATAAATAATTTCATTCCATGCCCTGTCCTAAAGCGGAGCAAGGAAGTGAAGGGTTAAAACAGAAAGTTTGCTTCACAAACTGCCCTGCTTCACAGGCAGGCAGAAGCTGCCTGTCAGCGTAAGATAAATCTGAAACCAAAAGTTACAGACCCACAGAGAGGTTAAAAGAATTAAAGAAACATTATGCATCCTCTCATGTAGTCACGGGTGATATCAGAACAGAAGAAAGAATGAAACTAGCCTATTGACAAATATGGTAAAAAAATAAAAATGCTAAAACTTAGAAGGCCACGGGCTTGAGAACTGGACTTGGGAAGAAACATCCTTTCACGTGGATGCTGACAAAGCAGGCTAAGACGGGCACATATATTTTATGCTGGTATAAGCAAAGATAACAACCAGCCTAGGAACAGGGGTAGGGGTAGCCTATATAAGCTCCGCATTTTTCAAGGATCTCTCTCTCTCTCAGTTCTGAGCCCTTCATCACGTATTTCTCTGTCTGTCTGTCTGTCTCTCTCTCTCTCTCTCTCTGTTACTTTCGCTTTTGCAATAAACCCTGCCTTGCATTAAATTCCAACTGAGTCTCCCGGTGATTAATTCCTGTAACTGCCAAGGGGAAGAACCCACAATTGGGTGGGTGACTCGACCACCTGAATTGTAACATCTTTGATGCCCAAATGTGCGGCTTTCAGAAACATCAACCTTGGTAAGTCTACTAAAACGTTTTTGAGTTTTTTCTCCCTGTTTCTAAATGTTTTATCTCTCTCTCTGTGTGTGTGTGTGTGTGTGTGTGTGTGTGTGTGTGTGTGTGTAATCCTTGTCCTTCACTTTCATGGACCAAAAGAGCATAAACTCAGTCCAAATGCCATGCAAGAGCTCAATGGTCCCTATTCTTTTTCCTTCTCTTCCTCCTCTCCTTTTCTATTGTATAAACTATGTAAAAGGGATAAAAATGTTTCTTTTTTTTTGCGGTACCGGGGATTGAATCCAGGGGCATTCTACCTCTGCGTTACACCCCCGGCCCTATTTTTTATAGTTTATTTTGAAACTGGGTCTCATGAAGTTGCAGAGGGCCTCACTAAGTAGAGAGAGAGAGAGACAGGGGAGAGAGAGAGAGAGAGAAAGAGGAGAGCGAGCCAAGGCTGGCCACGAACCCAGATCCTCCGGTCTCCCCCTCCCAAAGTACTGGGATTACAAGCGTGGGCCACCAATACCCAGCTTATAAAAATGTTTCTTTTAAAACCAACCATTAGCTATAGGATTCAGGAAATCCTTAGGCCTTTAGCCCCATCTACTGGTGAAAGGCAGGATAATCTTTATCTGTCTTTGTTTCTCTCCTTTTCTGGCCAAGTCCACTTTCCCTTAGAAAATGAGTACTTAACAGTACCAAAGATAGGGCCCACCCTTTAGGCTAACATAACCCGTTCCTGGGTCAGAGGAATATTAAGTTGCTCATCAGAAAAATGCATATGAGGGAATTGGTCTCACACATTTTGAGAACCCCCACCCCCAGTTTGTCAACTGTGGGGTCCTTCCAACACACATGTTGAAGGGAACCAACTTTGATTTAAAAGTCAGAAGAGCTACAGTCATTAAAACACCACATATTTTAAGACCTGATACACTTTCACTGGCCAATTTCTTTTAACTCCCTAAGCTTTTGTTATGAATGTGAACTCTAACACTGTCTCTGAAAATAAATAAATAAAACTATCTCTGTGAAATTGTCTTCTGCTCCAGCTAAGCCAGTCTGCCGAAACAGTTAACTGCTGATAAAAGGATGGGGGGGCACGGGGAGCTGATCCAGTTTGTGCAGCTGCAGCTGAGGGCACAGGACCCAAGGCAACACACGCTGGAGAGAGAATGCAGCATTAATTAAGATTTGGTCTGCCTAAAAGCTCCAGGGCGGTGCTAGAACTACTTAACTCTCCATAAAAGTGCAGAGGCAGCCACATGAATGAAGGAGGCCTCAGGACTGATCCGATCACAGGGAAGGGACTTCAACCCTGGGTTTTAGCTGCAAAACAGCAGCAGTGCTCCCTAAGCTCAGGTTAGGAAGCTAGTCAGAACTGAATTGTTTGGTTCTCTAAAGATTGAACAGAGCTATCATTGGTTAGTTTCTGACCATAAGGGAGGGTTTAAACCTCCACCCATCATGGAGTGGCAAAAAAGAAAACAAAGGGAAAATCTCCAAAAAAAAAATTTTTTTTTTGGCGGTACCGGGGATGGAACCCAAGGACCCAAGGGCATTCTACCTCCGAACTACACCCCCAGCCCTATTTTTTATTCTTTATTTTGAAACAGGGTCTCACTAAGTTGCAGAGGGCCTCACTAAGTAGCTGAGGCTGGTCGTGAACCTGGATCTTCCAGTCTCAGCCTCCCAAGTACTGGGATTACAAACGTGTGCCACCATGCCTGGCTTCTCCAAATTTAATATGCATGAGAAGGGAGGTGTTGGCTTTGAGGCCTCTCCTCTTGGCCTACCTACATGCTGCCTCTGGAATGAGTGAGCAGTGCCTCCCATAGAATGACTGATAAAAGCTCACCAGCTAGCAAAGTGACTTCTGCCCTTGGTGGAGAGATGCTTAAAGTTTAAATATTTCTTGTGAAACTTGTAGAAATGTGACTTCTTCTCTGACACTCTAAAGGCCAATTCTAGGATTCTAGGGATTGGCATTCCAATCTCACCCCCTACCCCCGACAAAAAAGAAAAGACAAGACAAATTTACAGCAAAATATAGCCTTTTTTTTAAACTACTGGAACTAAAGCCTTTCTTTTTTTCCCTGAGCTCATGGATTTTCACCTGGGTCAGCATGCATATATTTTTCACTGATTTTTTTTTTTGGTTTTATCTAACTAGAAGCTTTCTAGGTTCCTATCTTTGTGGGTTTTTTTCTCCTTATCTTTACTTAGCAGCTATCCAAGGGTTAATTCTCTGGTTGGTATCCTAGGAAAGAGGAAATAAACAGTGGTGATTGGGGTGTTTTCCTGCCGTGGGGAGACAAAGTGGCCACCTGAATCAATTTCATTCAGTGTCAACTATGGTAGGCTAACTGAGCATTACCAACTATACAGTTTTTCCACGTCAGTGTCTATGACCTGGCTTAACCCTGGTCAATATTTATACATGTATGTGTATATGTATGTATATGTATATATATATGTATATGTATATGTATATGTATATGTAATGTATATGTATATGTATCTGTGGCTCTCTTGTCCCCTACCTGTTCATGTTGTTTCTTTTCCTATAAGTGTAGTGCATCTGTCTACATGGTACCACAAATTGGCATATTAATAAGTGAGCATTACAAAATTTAAAGAAGCCGGGCATGGTGGTGCATGCTTGTAATTCCAGTACTTGGGAGGCTGAGACTGGAGGATCTGGGTTCGCGGCCAGCCTCAGCTACTTAGTGAGGCCCTCCGCAACTTAGTGAGACCCTGTTTCAAAATAAAGAATAAAAAATAGGGCTGGGGGTGTAGCTTGGAGGTAGAATGCCCCTGGGTTCCATCCCCAGTACCGCAATAAAATAAAATAAAATAAAATAAAATTTAAAGAAAACATAAGATCAAATGCCGAGTTCACGTGACTTAAATAAATCTTAACAACTGAGTAAATCCAGTATTTGTTCATAAGATTAAAGTAAAAATGTCCTTAAAATTATCAACACATGGCTTTTTTCCCTAGGTAAATAATCAATGAAGATTATGTTTGTTTCCGTAAGAGGTTCCAAATGCAATGATCATTGCTTCTAAAGGTTTTTTTTCTTTGACAGGAAAAGGGTTTTAGGACACTAATGCTGTTTATCTAGTGTCTTAATTTTCAGGAGTGATCTATAATTTAATTATTGAATTAGGTAAATGCAAAAAGTGATTGATGCTTTAAAATGCTCTTGGCAGCCAGGTGTGGTGGCACACACTTGTAATCCCAGTACTTGGGAGGCTGAGACAGGAGGACCGCAGGTTCGCAGTCAGCCTCAGCTTCTTAGTGAGGCCCTCCGTAAATTAGTGAGACCCTGTTTCAAAACATAAAGAATAAAAAACAGGGCTGGGAAATAGCTTGGAGGTAGAATGCTCCTGGGGTAGAATGCCCCTTGGTTCAACCCTCAGTACTGCACAAAAAAAGTAAAAATGTCCTTAAAATTATCAACACATACATTTTTTCCCTAGGGAAATAACTGATCAAGATTATGTTTGTTTCTGTAAGACGTTCCAAATACAATGTTCATTGCTTTTAAAGGATTTTTTTCTTTGAAGGAAAAGGGTTTTAGGACATGAATGATGTTTATCAAGTGTGTTAATTTTCCGGAGTGATCTATAATTTAATTATTAAATTAGGTAAATGCAAAAAGTGACTGATGCTTTAAAATGCTCTTGGCAGCCGGGTGTGGTAGTGCACGCTTGTAATCCCAGTACTTGGGAGGCTGAGACCAGAGGATCCAGATTTGTGGCTAGCCTCAGCTACTTAGTGAGGCCCTCCACAACTTAGTGAGACCCTGTTTCAAAATAAAGAATAAAAAATCGGGCTGGGGGTATAGCTCGGTGGTAGAATGCCCCTGAGTTCAATCCCCAGTACCACAAAAATAAATAAACAAATAAATAAAATAAAATGATCTTGGCTTCTTAGGATCTACAATAACATTTCAGTTGAATAAGGGGGCTTCTAAATTGCTGGTATATGGGAAAACAATGTTATAAAATGGTTTTGTTTTTGGGTCGTTCACTAAAAGGCAATAAAAGCTACTGAAAAGCAGGGTTCAGGTCAATATATAACGCTGCAGCAATCAGGGCTCAGGTCAGTATGTGTGCTGTAGCCACGGCTCTGATGGGTGCAGGTCAATATGTAATTTTTGCATACATTGCTTTGATGGGAACAACTATTTTCTTTTACCTAAATACCCTAAGAATTTAGAGAAAAATGATTAGGCCAATAAAACACTCCTTAATCTTTAGAAAAATTTCAAACCCTCTAAAAAGGGAGGACAAATTTTATTGGTCCAGATGCTAAACATCTTGAGTCTCATCCCCTTACTAGTAATCGTCCTAAGAACAGCAGATGGTCACCAGAGGAAAATGTAAACAATAACACTATTTTACAGCTGGATCTGTTTTGCAAAAAGAAAGCAAGCAATCTAAAGTTTGTATTAAGAAAACCATCGTAAGTAATTTGTAAAGGATATGATGTATACACAATTTTAAATGTGTAATAAGGTTGGTTACAATGAAGACAAATTATTTGAAGGGTTTTCTAAAAGTTGCATTAAATGCATTGATTCTATATATTCCACATGTTTAAAATAATTTGGTTTTCTTAAGATATTGATCTTCTTTTGGTAAAATTTTACAAAAACAAGCCTAGAGCCGGGTGTGGTGGCACACACTTTTAATCCCAGTACTTTGGGAGGCGGAGACCGGAGGATCTGGATTCACAGCCAGCCTTAGATCGCGCTCTCTCTCTCTCTTTCTCTCTCTCTCTCTCTCTCTCTCTCTCCGTAGTGAGGCCCTCCACAACTTCGTGAGACCCAGTTTCAAAATAAAGTATAAAAAAATAGGGCCGGGGGTGTAGCACGGAGGTAGAACGCCCCTGGGTTCAATCCCCGGTACCGCAAAAAAAAAAAAAAACAAGCCTAGAGATCAAAATTTTACATTTTATTAAGATAATTTCCTGTGCTTCCTGCTATATATTGACAACAATGTTTTAGATACTTGTATTCCTAAAATGTACAGAACTTCTAAAATGCAAAATGTAAGATTACTAAGCTAATGGCATCTAAACAAAACAAAATGGTTATAGCCTTTCCAGGTTTTTATTTATTTATTTATTTATTTATTTATTTATTTATTTATTTTACGGTACCAGGGATTGAACCCAGAGGCGTTCTACCTCCAAACTACACCCCCGGCCCTATTTTTTATTCTTTATTTTGAAACCGGGTCTCACGAAGTTGTGGGGGGGCTCACTAAGTAGAGAGAGAGAGAGAGAGACAGGGAGAGAGAGAGAGAGAGAGAGCTGAGGCTGGCCGCGAACCCGGATTCTCCGGTCTCCGCCTCCCAAATCCAGGTTTATATTTATATGTTCCTAATTGCATTATTACCATCTTCTTTATACAAGGATATGAGTGGGACACTGGGTCTTTGGCCCTGCCAGAAAGAAATGGGCGTAATCATAAAAAAGAAAAAGATTTACAACACAGGGAGGCCCTAGTAGCCACCATCCATCCTTGGCTGCTAAGAGTGTTTTTGAGAGCAGTAATGTTTGAATATCAGTGATATCGGGGGTATGAGAGGATATATGGGACCCGCAAAAATATAATCCACAACACCGGACAAAGAGAGGGAGGAAAAGCAACAGGTAGGGAGGGGTGAATCAAGGCAGAGGAAAGAGTAGCAATGACTCATGCTCATAGAGACCCTCCCCAGTGGACCATTAGGACACTAGCACAAAGCCCACAGAAAAGCACCTAGCCAGACGCCCCCAGGCTGGGCCTTTAGTTTCTATCATAAGGTGCAAGGAAGGAGGGAGACCTTCTAATCACAATCCAAATACACCTACCCCCCCCCCTTAGATGGGATCCCAGCAGTCCAAGGTGGAAACTTGATCTCCCCTCACATGTGTTCTCTAAAATTGGGAAAAAGTCGAACCCCAAAGCCTAAGGAAAAAAGCTCTCATTGTTTTTGTGCACTCAAGTGTGGCCACAATACTTGCTGGGGGATGGAGAGACCTGGCCACCTCAGGGAAGCCTAAACTATAATACCATCCTGCAGTTAGATCTATTTTGTAAAAAGGAGGGTAAATGGGGGGAGGTGGCTTATCTTCAACTGTCCTGTTACCTCCAGGACCACCCAGACTTATTTAAAGACTGCAAAGTTGAGACAATTTGGTAGCTTTGGCTAAGACAGAATTTAAAGATCAATTGGGCCCAGGGAAAAGAAGATGACAGCACTATAGGAGCCATGGCACCTACGAAGCATCCTCCAACGCCCATAGGATCATGCCAAAACAGGTCCCCTCCATACCATGATGCTGCCCCTCACAAACATGAAATCCAGGATATGCCCAATACTAAAAAAAGAAAAGAGAAAAAGAAAGACAACTTCTATATGCTAGCTGGGTGTGGTGGCACACCTTGTAATCCCAGTACTTGGGAGGCTGAGACAGGAGGATCCGGGCTCGCAGTCAGCCTCGGCTACTTAGTGAGGCCCTCTGCAACTTGGTGAGACCCTGTTTCAAAACAAAGAATAAAAAATAGGGCTGGGGGTGTAGCTCGGAGGTAGAATGCCCCTGGGTTCAATCCCCAGTACCGAAAAAAAAAAAAAAAAGACAGCCAGGGCTAAGGGAACAAAGGAGAATATTTAGTCTTGTGACAATAGGAGGGGGAAAATTCAGACCCAAAATTGTCCATAAGCCATTCACACTAGCTGAGCTAAAAGAAATTAAGGAAGACCTTGGGCGCTATACCACTGACCATGACCAATATGTAAAGGCATTTAAATTACTTAACTCTTTGTATGATCTCATGTAGAAAGATGTTAAATTGCTTCTGGATCAGACCCTGACTTCATTAGAAAAATATTGAGTGTATAAAGAGGCTAGAGAAGTGGGTAACAGCTATTATGCTGCCTCCACAAATGAGGAACAGCATGTTCCAACAGAAATAGAGGCAGTACCATTAATTGATCCTGAGTGGGACCCTGAACACCCAAGACATGAATGAGAGAGAGCCCAGTATCTATCTATATTGCATACGGGAGGGACTAAGGTGAGCTACAGTCAAACCCCTCAATTATGGACAACTAGCAGCCATACATCAAAGCCCAAGAGGCCCCAATGGCTTTTTTAGAAAGACTAAAGGAGGCCATAATAAAGTTCACTAATCTAATTCCAGACTCAGTAGAGGGGGAGGCCATCTTCAGAGTCAAATTTTTAACCTAATCTGCACCAGATATAAGGAGGAAACTCAAAAAACTGGCATCAAATCTGGGGAAAATTCACTTTGTTTGTTTATTTATTTATTTATTTATTTATTTTGCGGTACCGGGGATTGAACCCCGGGCATTCTACCTCCGAGCTACACCCCCAGCCCTATTTTTTATTCTTTATTTGGAAACAGGGTCTCGCTAAGTTGCGGAGGGCCTCACTACGTAGCTGAGGCTGGCTGCGAACCCAGATCCTCTAGTCTCAGCCTCCCAAGTACTGGGATTACAAGTGTGTGCCACCACGCCCGGCTAAAAATCCACTTTAGACCAATTAATGCAGGCTGCTAACTTTATAACAGAGACTTGAAAAGGGAAAAATAAAAGAAAAAATGCCATGGGAAAATCCTGGCTGCCATGTGTGTAAATGCCAATCCCACAGGAACCCAAACTCGTCTGCTTCAGGTATGAGGAACTGGGGAATTTTTAATGTGATTTCCCCCAACAAGGAGGCCACAAACGCCCTCCAAAGCCCTGCCCACAATGCAAAGGGGACCATTGGAAGTCCAAGTGCCCCCAGATCCAGAGGGATCCCGGGTCCCCAACTCCAAGTCCCCCATAAGGGGCCCAGGGCCGCCTCTCCAGGCTCCCACCACTTGGGTTAAGACTGAGGAGCCTTGGGTAACCCTAAAGGTGGGGTCACAGGCTGTCCAGTTCCTAGTGGACACAGGTGCCAGGTTCTCCGCCTTGCCTTTTTCCCCGGTCCAAGATCCTCTCATAAAGTAACAGTTCAGGGCGTATTGGGCCAGCCCTTAAAACACTTTTTATTCAAGAACTAGCTTGCTCCCAGGGTGACCTTCACGTCTCCCATTCCTTCTGTTATACCAGCGACCCCAGCCCCACTATTGGGAAGAGATATAATGTCAAAAAAAAACAAACACCAAAGTGGGACTAATTCTCCCCTCAGAGCCACCCGGGTGCTTCCCTAGAGGTAGATATTAACCCAACAGTATGGACAGTTGGCAAAGCTGTGGGACGTACCCTCTCCACTAAGCCTGTCCTCATTAAGCTAAAAGACCTGTCCTCTTTCCCCCAGCAAAAGCAATATCCCCTCAGATCTGAGGTAAAGGTAGGACTCTTGCCCACTGTAAACTGCTTCTTAAGCTTAAGCTTATTGGTAAAATGTGTCAGCTCCTTTAACATCCCTACCCTGGGCATAATAAAAGGAAAATAGAAATGGTGTCTGGTACAAGATCTCAGACTTATTAATAAAGCAGTGGTCCCTCTCCATCCGGTGGTCCCAAATCCTTACACTTTACTGACTCAGGTCCTCAGTGGAACACAATGCTATTCTGTGTTAGATTTAAAAGACCTTCCAAGACTATATCCTCACCCAATTTTGCTTTTTTTTTTTTTTTTTGCGGTACTGGGGATTGAACCCAGGGGTGTTCTACCTCCGAGCTACACCCCCGGCCCTATTTTTTATACTATATTTTGAAACCGGGTCTCATGAAGTTGTGGAGGACCTCATTAAGTAGCTGAGGCTGGCCACGAATCCGGATCCTCCGGTCTCCGCCTCCCAAGTACTGGGATTATAAGCATGTGCCACCACGCCCGGCGCCCAATTTTGCATGTTTTAATTCTGCCTTGTTTTCCTTATACTTCAGGATTCACTCTCTGTCCAAATTCCCCATACCAGATAAACAACTAATAAATGGATCAATTCACATTAGGCCTTTTCTCATTACTTATATATTCAGTGGCTAAAGGATACTACCTAATAGCCTCTAGCTACAGTGGTCACATTGTGGCTATAGGTGATTCCCTAACATTACACTGTTAGACCAATTGTAGCCTCCCTGTTGGACCTGTCATATAGACAAGGGATTCTGCAACAATATTTTCTTATAAGTCTTATCAGACTAGATTTAGAGACCTGACAGATCAATCAAAGCATTCTAATACGAATTTTTCCATTATTCTGCCTCAAGCCACTTTACTAGATACTGGTACTTATAATGTGTTAAAATGAAAAAAAAACCCAAATGATGTAACATAGAATGTCAACAAAGATCTTTGTTCAAATCACTCCAAAGCCTATTCCTGTTCTTCACATGGCACCAAATGTACTAACACATCTTCCTTCTTGTATGTTCAAGCCCAAGTCAGCTAAACAGGTCCTAACCTCACATTTAAATGGTCTTGGTCTAACCAAACGAGGAATTCAAAAACAGATAAATCTTAACCTAACATCCCTTTTGGGCTGTTTTTTTTTTTTTTTCCAGTACTGGGGATTGAACTCTGGAGCATTATACCTCCGAGCTACACCCTCAGCCCTATTTTTTATTTTTTATTTTGAAACAAGGTCTCACTAAGTTGTGGAGGGCCTCACTAAGTAGTTGAGGCTGGCTGCAAATCTGCAATCCTCCTGTCTCAGCCTCCCATGTACTGGGATTACAAGCATGCACCACCACGCCCAACTACCTCTTTTGGTTTTTTTTTTTCTTTTTTTTTTTGCAGTACTGGGGATTGAACCCAGGGCCATTCTACTTCCAAGCTACACCCCCAGCCCTATATTTTTTTTTATTCTTTATTTTGAAACAGGGTCTCACTAAGTTGCGGAGGGCCTCACTGAGTAGCTGAGGCTGTCTGCGAACCCAGATCCTCCAGTCTCAGCCTCCCAAATACTGGGATTACAAGCGTGCGCCACCACACCTGGCTCTCTTTTTGGTTTTAATAACTATACTCATGGTGCTCATAAGACACAGATTTCAGGAGACCCCATTCCAGTCTCAATGATTGTTCCAGGAGAATGTGTATAGGACCAGTGTCATGTAACCTTAAATGTAATCATACAATAGATAGCCCAGTGCCAAAAACAGAAGTAAATTTACCCTTAGGTTGGTCAGTCATTGTTTTAATTTCTCTTTTTCCACCATTCCTAGGAGGTTTCAGGGTTCCTGTTATGTGGGCAAACTTGGAATGATTCTGCCCTCTCCATTGTCATCAGCTCATTCACGAGCCACACATTCCCTACCCCCTGACTGTAATCGCAATTTATATCTTTTGTCTCCAGGTCTTATTGCAGGACCGAGAGCCACTTTGTTGGCCATCCCTGGGTTAATAATAGGTGCTTATATCCGAATAAATCAATTGGCTTGTCTAATCACCAAAACAGCTAATGATACTGCCATGGCTTTGGCAGTCATCAATAAAGAACTAAGATAAGGTACTGTTCAAGGCTATTGTTCAAGATGCTTGTTATTTCAGCCAGTCCTAGCTAAAATGAAAACATCTAAAAAGGAAAGCTGTAACTCTTTAAAGTCCAGGCCACTACTTGGATAGATTATTTTAATTTGTTTCTTACTTTGTTAAAAAGTTTGCAAAATTGTTTAAAAATGTAAAGTCAAAAAAATTTAATTAAGGCAAAAAGGAACCAGTATGTTGGAAGAGAGAGAAATGTAAAAAGATACATGGATATGAGAATTTTTTGGTAAGAAAAGATAAAAATAAAAGAGAATATTTTGAGAATAAGAAAGCCTCTTGTATGGTAAAGTTTATCCTAAGATTGTCCCAAACGGAAAAGGAAGGACTAGGATAAATTCAAATGGTTAAAAGCAAGTCACAGAAAGTTTGAGAATGTCACAAAATGTTTGTAAAAGATAAAGCTTATAAAAAATATTGCAGACCTGGAAATTAAACCAGAGACCTTGCAGCTACTTGAAGAGGGCAGAGGTCCAACTCTTCAACACACAGGCACAGGCAAAAACTTCCTCAATAAGACCCCAAAGGCACAAGAAATTAAAATGAGGATCAATACGTGGGATTGCATTAAACTGAAGAGCTTTTGCACCGCAAAGAAAACTATCAAGAACCTCAACAGAAAGCCGACAGAATGGGAGAAGATCTTTGCCAGCTATTCTAATATCTAGAATATACAGAGAACTCAAGAAACTCACCTCTAAAAACACAAACAACTCAATTAAAAAAAAATAGGCAAGTGAACTAAATAGACACTTCACAAAAGAAGAAATACAAATGGTAAATAAATGTATGAAAAAATGTTCAACATCATTAGCAATCAGAGAGATGCAAATCAAAACTACCCTGAGATTTCACCTAACCCCAATTAGAATGGCAATCATTAGCCGGGCTTGGTGGCGCATGCTTATAATCCCAGTACTTTGGGAGGCGGAGACCAGAGGATCCGGGTTCGCGGCCAGCCTCAGCTCTCTCTCTCTCTCTCCCTGTCTCTCTCTCTCTACCTAGTGAGGCCCTCCGCAACTGTGTGAGACCCGATTTCAAAATAAGGTATAAAAAAATAGGGCCGGGGGTGTAGCGCGGAGGTAGAATGCCCCGGGGTTCAATCCCCGGTACCACAAAAAAAAAAAAAAAAGAATGGCAATCATTAAAAACACAAACAATAACAAATGCTGGCGAGCATGTGGAGAAGTAGGAACTCTAATACACTGTTGGTGGGTTTGCAAACTAGTGTAATCGCTTTGGAAAACAGTGTGGAGGATCCTCAGAAGACTGAGAATGAACCTACCAGATGGCCCATCAATATCACTTCTAGGATCTACCCAAAAGAATGGAAACAAAACTACAAGACTAATGCCTGCATATCTATGTTTATAGCTGCACAATTCACAACTGCCAAACTATGGAATCAGCCAAGATGTCCATCAACAGATGAATGGATTACAAAACTATGGGATATGTACACAATGGAATTTTATGCAGCCATAAAGAACAAAATTACATCATTTTCAGGGAAATGGATGGAGTTATGCTAAGTGAGATTAGTCAGACACAAAAAGTGAAAAGTCGGATGCTCTCCCTATTATGCGGAAGCTAGGGAGAATAGGGCAAAGGAGGAACTTCAGGCAGAGTTGGAAACAACCTTAGATGAGTAAAGAAGGCGACCTAACTGAGGGAGATGGGAGGGGGAAGCAGGAAACACCCTAATGCACAGGATGTACATATACAAACTTATCAAAGTCAACTACTATGCTGAACATGAGAAGGAGGGAAAGGGGAGGGAATGGAGGTAGGAATTAGGGGAGGGATAATTGATGTGTGCATGTATACTTGTACCACCCTGAAAACCATCAAGATATATTAATACAATGCACCAATAAATCTAATTTTCTTTAAAAAATAAAAAGTATTGCATGTATGATAAAGATGGTTATACTTAAAAATTAGTTAAAAGGTTTACAGGGAGGTACTATTAAGCCTACTCCTTTTGAGACCTCTAGTGGCTGTTCTGTTCATACTCATATTTGGCCCATGGTTACTAAATTATATGGTCAAGTTTTGTCTCCAGCAGAGTTGAAGCTATCAAGCTCCAGATGATGTTCCAGATAGAAAGAACCACAGATGAGCATCTAGCAGAGCACCCCGAACGGTCGTGGTGACTTGGAATGTTTGCCAATCTACTCCCACCCACCAACAAGCTGCTTGCATGCAAGCAAGGCTGGGGCCCTACACCGCCCCCTTTCAGCACAGAAGTAGTCAAAGGTTGATTTAGATGCCCCTGTTCCTTTGCCTTACGGGTGTAAGCAAGTTAGTAGAAGAGGGGGGAATAATCCGGGAATGGATAAATAATTTCATTCCATGCCCTGTCCTGAAGCAGAGCAAGCATTTGAAGGGTTAAAACAGAAAGTTTGCTTCACAAACTGCCCTGCTTCACAGGCAGGCAGAAGCTGCCTGTCAGCAGAAGATAAATCTGAAACCCAAAGTTACAGACTCACAGAGAGGTTAAAAGAATTAAAGAAACTCTATGTATCCTCTCATGTAGTCACGGGTGATATCAGAACAGACTAAAGAACAAAACTGGCCTATTGATAAATTTGGTAACAAAAATAAAAATATTAAAATTTAGAAAGCTGCAGGCTTGAGAACAAGACTTGGGAAGAAATATTATCCTTTCACGTGGATGCTGACAAAGCAGGCTAAAACAGGAACCTATATTTTATGCTGGTATAAGCAAGGATAACAACCAGGATGAAAAGAGGTAGGGGTAATCTATATAAGCTCCTCATTTTTCAAGGGATCTCTCTCTCTCTCTCTCTCTCTCTCTCTCTCTCTTTCTCTCTCTCTCTTTCTCTCTTGCACGTGCGTTACTTTTGCATTTGCAATAAATCCTGCCCTGCATTAAATTCCAACTGAGTTTCCTGGTGATTAATCCCTATAACCGCTGAGGGGAAGAATCCAAGACTGGGTGGGCGATGTGACCACCCGAACGTAACAGAGGGAGGTGGTCTAGGGTGAGGGAGGGCAGAGGGAGAATCAGTGAAGGAATTACTACCATCGACATTATGTACATATGTGAGAACACCAATGTCATCTCAATACTCTGTACTGGGAAGGGGGAGAATGGGGAGGGAGCCAGGGAAAGCCCACCAAGTGCTGTGTGCATGTTCGTCACTATCACTATGATTTACCTTATGATGTGAGACTATAATGAACCAATAAAAGTATAAAAAATGAAGAAAAAAGATGTAGTTGAGGTTAAATGAAGTCATAAGGTTGAGACCCTAGTCCAGTATGATTGGTGTCTTGACAAGAAGAGGAGGAGACAACAGAGATGTGTGCGCGGAGGAAAGGCCACACGAGGATACATTGGGAAGGTGCCCATGTGTAAGCCAAGGAGACAGGCCTGAAGAGAAACCAGCCATGCTGACGTCTTGATCTTGGACATCCGGCCTACAGAAATATGAGAAAATTTCTGTTGTATAAGTCAACAAGACTGTGGCATTTTGTTGTGGAAGCCCCAGAAAATTAATATACTGGGGAAAGTTCTGGTACCTCAGTCTAATTAAACATAGGACACTGCTGAGTCCAAGTTTCAGTAGCCAACCAAGCAAGCTGTTAGAGCCACTCCAGCTGCATTAGCCAACACCCTAAATCCAAGGTGCACATGTTATCAGTGAATGTGGCCCTTTGTAGTGTTGTATTCTGTCTTCACTTAAAATCTCCCTCCACCTATTCTTCAAGCTTCCAACAACACATTAGCAAAATATTCTTCTTGTGTGCAAGCGATCTCCTCCTGGATCATACTGTGCACCTGTCCTTCTAGAACATGTTGGAATGGGATCCTAGCGATGCTACAGGTGGCTGTGGTGGGTCTTGGAGAGAACAGACATCCTCTGTCAAGGTGTTTACTCCAGGTGAGCTTATCACAAAGATATCAAGCGAAGGAAGGCTAGTATCCCAGACAAGAGCGCAAGCTACATCTACAGGCAGGAGGCCTAAAGTGACAAGGGGGAAAGATTGATGGGTCCAACCTGATAGTCACATTTCATGGTTCCATTCTTTCCCAAGTCGTGCCCTAGCTTTCACATAAGACATTGGTGATAAGGAGAAACACATAGTTCTTTATCAATATACCCCTAAAAGTAATAGGTTTTGGTTTTTTGTATTGGGGATTGAACCCAAGGACATTCTGCCTCTGAGCTACACCCCCAGCCCTTTCTTTTTTTAAAATTTTGGAACAGGGTCTCACTAAGTTGCTGAGGGTCTCACTAAGTTACTGAGGCTGGCCTCAAATCTGTGATCCTCCTGTCTCACCCTCCCAAGTACTGGGACTACAGGCATGTGCTATTGTGCCTGGAGAAATAGATTTTTTTTTAGAGAGAGAAAATAATAGGATGTTACGGGAGCTCTTTGGTTCTTGGAGTATGACTTAAAGGTCCTGAGCTTGTCGTTTTCTTTCTGTGAATTCTCCCATGGACTCAGGAGAATATGTCCTCCACCACAGTCCTTGTAGTCACCATCACTGCCACAGCAGTCAAGTGCAGCAGCTGCTTGGCCACTCAGATATGTGCTTCAGATGGCACTCCATCACAATTAGCCACCAGGGACAGCTTGAGTGATCATGATGTCACCTTATGCCATAGATTACAGCATCCCATTTCCCATGGGCAAGGATCTTGGCCCTTTTCTCAAGCAAAGGGCAAGCCACACCATTCCAAGATCCCTTCCTTGCAGGTACAATCCCAGTACCAACTCTACAGCAGTCGGAAGACAGAAACCACGCAGTAAATTGAATAGGGAAAGTTTAATGTAAATAATTATTAACTGGCAACAGGAAAAATTATTCACAGGTAGAGGAGACTCTACATAATACAGGCTCTGAATTAGAGACTTTTTAAATGACTGTCTTTATTTTTACTTATTCTTTTCTTTTTTTTTTTTTGGTGTGGCACTGGGGATTGAAGCCAGGGGCATTCTACCTCTGAGCTACACCCCCAGGGCTATTTTATTTTTTATTTGGAGGCAGGGTCTTGGTAAATTGCAGAGGGTCTAGCTAAATTGCTGAGGCTGGCCACTAACCTGCAATCCTTCTCTCTCAGCCTCCCAAGAACAGGGATTACAGGCAGGTACCACCACAGCCGGCTAAAAGACTATCTTTAAAAAGGTAGTCAGCCGGGTGTGGTGGCACACACTTGTAAACTCAGTACTTGGGAGGCTGAGACCAGAGGATACAGGTTCATGGCCAGCCTCAGCTACTTAGTGAGGCCCTCCGCAACTTAGTGAGACCTTGTTTCAAAATAAAGAACAAAAAAATAGGGCTGGCGGTGTAGCTCGGAGGTAGAATGCCCCTGGGTTCAATCTCCAGTTCCACAAAATAAATAAATAAATAGGTAGTCATTTTCACTCAACATCACAAATGCCTTTAATTTTGTGAACTCCAGTTCACCCCCACCCTGCCCCCACTATGAATTATAAGCATTTAAAAGATGAATATATTTTGGTGAAGGTTTTGATTGTTAGCAAGCTGAACATCTACTCCAACTAAAAAACTAGTGGTAGGATAATAACAATTATTACCTATACTTAATCAGCCAAAGCCTTTAAATTTAAATACACTGATCAATGTATGGGTTCTTAGGACAGATGATGCATTTTATAGATACATAGAAATAGATACATAGAGATATAAAATAATTAGTACTATTTTGTGGTACTGGGGATTGGACCCAGGGCCATTCTCCCTCCAAGCTACACCCCCAGCTCTATTTTTTAAGTTTTATTTTGAAACAGGGTCTCACTAGGTTGATGAGAGTCTTACTACTTGCTGAGGCTATCCTCGAACTTGCGATCCTCCTGTCTCAGCCTCCCAAATACTGGATTACAGGCGTGTGCCACCACACCCGGTTAGTACTTTTCTCCACCTATTTCTAGAATATTTCTAGAGTGTATTTATTTCCGTATTGTACCCAGGTTATGAGCAGACACAGCAGCGGATAGGAAACGTTTCTTTATCCATGTATGCTTCATTAAAACAATAAGATTTCAACCTCTTTCTGAGCCTGTACTCCTGCGAGGCCACATAAAAGAAATGGCACTGCAAATAAGTTTTTCCACTTCTAAGTAGGAATCTGGATAAGTAAGAAATTAATCTGCCAGAGCCAGGCATGGTGGCGCATGCTTGTATTCCCAGTACTTGGGAGGCTGAGACCGGAGGATCCGGGTTCCTGACCAGCCTCAGCTACTTAGTGAGGCCCTCCGCAACTGAGTGAGACCCTGTTTCAAAATAAAAAATATAGGGCTGGGGATGTAGCTTGGAGGTAGAATGCCCCTGGGTTCAACCCCCAGTTCTGCAAAAAAAAAAAAAAAGAAATTAATATGCCAGTAATTTTTTCAACAAGTATTTATGTTTGTGCTTCATGCTTGATGGGCACTGTGTTACTGCTGCAAATAAAAATCAGGTAAACCAATGAAAGATGTTTTTAAGGACTTTGCTGCTCACCTGAGCTCCTTCTGGGGGTGGAAGACGATAGCCAAATACAGGCGGAACAAGAACACCACATTCTTGACAGAAGCGAGCAAAGGGATCAGATGGGCGCGGGGCCAGGCAGTGGGCACACCTACAACAAGACAGGTTCCTGGTTGACCACATGAGGATGGACCCATATGAAAAAGACTGGTGAAAATCTAAAAGTGCAGTGAGACTCTCATCAACCTAGTGAGACCATGTTTCAAAATAAAAACAAAATAGGGCTGGGGGTGTAGCTCAGAGGTAGAATGCTCCTGGGTTCAATCCCCAGAACCATGCACACACACACACACACACACACACACACACACACACACACTCACACACACACATACACATACACGCAAACATACGAAGCACATAAACAGTTTTTTAAATGAAACAAAACACAAACAGACCATTCCCAACAACTATGGGACAAGTGCAAGGCAGGAGATGAGTCTCCAGGTCATTTTATCACAAAGAACCTACATAGTGGGAACCACTGGTTCAAGGCCGGCCTGGGAAATTTAGCAAGACCCTCCCTCAAAATAAAAAAATAAAAATAAAAAGATCTGGGGATGTAGTTCAGTGGTAAAGTGCCCTTGGGTTCAGTCCCCAGTATTGGAAAAAGACAGAGAGAGAGAGAGACAGAGAGAGAGACACACACACAGAAAGAGACAGAGAGAGAGATGGGGTGGAGGTGGTAGGTGTCCATGGAACACAATACAGAGTTCAGAATTAGACTCACATAAGTATCATCAATTGATTTTCAAATATTCCACAATTAATCATTGGATAAAGATAATCTCTTCAAGAAAATGCGCTGGGATATTGGATACCCATATATTAAAATATAAACCTCAATCACATACAAAAATTAACTAAAAATAGATCATAAACAAAAATGTAAGTGACAAAACTATAAAACTTCTAGAAGAGAATGTAAGAGAAAAATCACAGTGCATGGAATACATTTGGGGTTTAGGAAAGAGGAAAGATTTCTTAAACATGACAAACTAAAAATGAAGTTTAAAAGAAAAAAAAACACCGGGCATGGTGGCGCATGCTTGTAATCCCAGTACTTGGGAGGCTGAGACCGGAGGATCCGGGTTTGCGGCCAGCCTCAGCTACTTAGTGAGGCCCTCCGCAACTTCGTGAGACCTGGTTTCAAAATAAACTATAAAAAATAGGGCCGGGGGTGTAGCTCGGAGGTAGAACGCCCCTAGGTTCAATCCCTGGTACTGAAAAAAAAAGAAAAACAAATAAATTGGACTTTATCAAAATGAAAAGCCAAGCCAAAGACTAGGAGAAAATATATTCAAAATACTTATCTGACAAAGGGGAACATGTACAACTACATAATAAAATATAACTGAATTTTTTCTTTCTTTCTTCTTTTTTTCATTTTTGGCAGTACTGGTGACTGAATTCAGGGTGTTCTACCACTGAGCTAACACCCCCATCCCTTTTTATTTTGAGACAGGGTCTCGCTAAATTTCCCAGGCTGGCCTTGAACTTGAGATCCTCCTGACTCAGCCTCCTAAGTAGTGAGACTGCATATGTGTGCCACCACAGCCAGCTAGTGCAATTTTTTTTAATGGTAGGAATGGTCTTTATTGGTTGCAACAGTAAATAAAGGAGAGAGACCATGACAGCTCTCACTTCTAAGGTGACATCCACACTCAGTCAACACCCTCCCAAAGCTAACCCATTTTTTTTTAAGGAGCAAAACGTTTGATCAGACACTTTACCAAAGATTTATGGATGGCAAATAAGCACATTAAAAGATATTTGATATCGTCAGTCCCTAGGGAAATGGAAATTCAAATCACAATGAGATGCTACTACAATCTCACTAGAATGATCATAACTAAAAATGAACGTATTGGTGAGGATCTAGAGAAATTGGAATTCTCAACGCTGTTGGTGAGAATGTAAAAATGGTACAACTACTCTGGAAAACAATTTGGTAGTTTCTTAAAAAGTTAAATATATCTACTATACGACCCAGTCATTCCCCTCCGAGGTACCTATTCCAAGGAAAACGAAAGCATATATCCATACAATGACTACGGGCACTGTGAGGTCAGACTGTGAGGCCTGGCCATAAGATCATGCCGAAGGAGGACCGAGAACAAAGGAACAAAGCAAGAGAAATGCCCCCTGACCATCGCCCTGCCCCAAGACGACCTGGTCACTGACACACCAACCAGTGGCCTACACAACTACTCCTGTACCCCTCCTTCCTTGTCCCATAAAAAGCCCCAAGTCTGTAAGGAGGTGGCGTCTGACTCTCCTGGGCTCTACTCCCCAGTCAATTGCCTCCTTCCAGGTTTTATTCCTGAATAAAGCCTGTTCCTTGCTGTCAGCCCGTGTTTTCTTTGTCCCCATGTACTCCAACAATGACTTGTGTAGAATGTTCATATCAGCTGTATGTGTAAAAGCCAAGACCTGGAAATAACACACATGTCCTCAGGAAGTGAATGGATAAACCAACTGCAGTGTATCCATACAATGAAAGCTCTCAATAAACATAACAACTCAGCAATGAAAAAAATAGATGTTGGGTACAAGCAACAACAGATGAATCTCGAAATATGATGCGTCAAAGAAGCCTAGCACAAAGAGCACATACTGAATTCCTTCATTTATATACAAAAATCAAATGCAAACTAAGGTGCAGTGACCAGACGTGCATGAGTAGAGACCTGGGGAAGGAGAATGGCGAGAAGGCACAGTGTGAAAAACCTGTGGAGGGGATGAATTTGTTCATTTTCTTGACTGTGTTGACAGTTTCATATATACACACACACGTTTGTATATATACACACACACAAATATGTACATATATGTACATATGAGTCAAACTCTTAAATATATGCAGTTTATTGTATACCAATTATACCTTTTACAAAGCTAGCAAATTTTAATTTAAAAAGCCACAGGTATGCAAAGCCATTCTCTTTGACCAGTGTATTCTGGTAAGATTTAAGACAGAGGAGAGAACATGGTACGTACCTCAGAAAGTCTGTCTCCCTTTGAATCCTCATGATCTCCGTGCTGGTCAGGCTCTTCTGGCCAGTTATGTGCGCAAAACCAGGGGACTAAAATTAAGAATTCAGATTGATATGGGTATAGATAACTAGTCAATATAACTTGGTAAACACTATGGGATAGTAAAATTAATGAAAATTTTAATTTTAACATTTGTTGCACAGTACCCAGTATTCATCTTTTTATTTTTTTGGGGGGTGGGGTGAGTGCTAGGGATTGAACCTAGGGGCATTATACCTCTGAACTACACCCCCAGCCCTTTTTATTTTGAAACAGGGTCTTGCTAGGTTGTTCAGAGTCTCGCTAAGTTACTGAGACCACCCTCAAACTTATGATCCTCCTGTCTCAGCCTCCCAAGTACTGGTATTACAGGTATGCACCGCCATGCCCAGCTTTATTTTTTTATTTTGAAACAGGGTTGCGCTAAGTTGCTGAGGGTCTCACTAAGTTGCAAAGCTGGCCTCAAACCCTCAATCCTCCTGCCTCAGCCTCAGGAGGCTGGGACTACAGGCATGCACCATGGTGCCCAGTGCATTAATCTTTTTAAAACCAAGATGGGGAAGGTACTGAGTAATTATTATCCCAGCATCTAACACTTAAAAAATTACTCCATGCTATTCATAATCAGATATGTATATTTCATTAAAAATGAAAGTTACCAATAAAAGATAGCTGAACTTACCACCAAATTGACCACATTTTAGAAATGAAAATCGTAAGTTTGTATTCATTTTTCTTAAGTATTATATTTCTAGGAAACTCAAAAGGACTCACTCTATAAGAACAGGTGCAGCAACTGTCTGCTGTTATCCAGAAACATTTAACTCACTTGAATAAAATTGTTCTATTTGAGTGTCCACTTTGTATCAGCCACTGTGCTTGATGCAGAGAAGGGGACAATGATAAATATACATGGTCTCTGTCCCCAAGGAGCTGGACTTGCTTAGGTACAAAATAACTGAAACACAATGGCCTCAGTACAGTAACACATTTGGGTTGAGTTCCGTGGGAACCTAGATGGAGAATAATCACATTCGCTGCTCCAGGGTAGAAGGGCTTCTCAGAGGTGGTAGCAACTAAGATGGGCCTGGGAGAGTCAAGAAAAGTGGACAGAAAGACAAAAGGGATTTCCAGTAGAGGAAACCCACTGGCAAAGGCACCATGGCACGCAGTGCATGGCCCATCCTGGGATTCGGGTGGCTTGAAGTGGTCTAGAGGTTTGAGTGGATGGAAGATGAGACAGAAAGAAAGGCTGGAGGAGAAATATGAAAGGGAGAAGCAACCCACAGGGAGGATTAGCTGATACAGTAAATGTGCCTGGCTTATGGTAGCCATGATCTCTTTGACATAATAACGCTAATGAGTGGGTCAGATTATCCCCATTTTATTGCTTTTTGCTGGTTGGTTGGCTGGTTGGTTGGTTGGTTGGTACTGGGGATTGAGCCCAGGGATATTGTACCTCTGAGCTACACCCCCAGCCCTTTCTTTTTTATTTTGAAGCAGGATCTCACTAAGTTGCTTAAGAGCCTCACTAAACTGCTGAGGCTGGCCTGGAACCTGTGATCCTCCTGTTTCAGCCTCTCGAGTACTGGGATTACAGGTGTGTGCCACCACACCTGGCCAAAATGGTACTTTTTATCTCAAAAGTAGTATTCTTCTTTGGGCCTCACTGCTGAGCACTGTCACAGGAATCATGTGTGCTCTTTTGTACATCTGGTAACCAGATATTCATTCTTCCCAGGATATTAAAGAGCAAATTAAGGAAGGGCAAATTTCCACTGTAGAGATGGTTGCCCTTTTGTTCAGTGGAGTTTGCAAGCAGATTTACTAGGTTGGTGGTTCTCTGGCCTGGGCTTTGTGGTTCTCCAAAAACACATAGTGAGTGGGCAAATGAAAGAACCCTGGAAATCAGGCTGAGTTAACACCTCGGCATTAGAGAGTGGAAATGAAGGTAACTGACCTCAGGATTTGGATAACTGGCCTTCTTGGCCAGTGATTCTCGGACTGCACTGATAATCAAAGTCATCTCAGTTCATCCCAGGAGGAGAGTAGGAGGAGGAGGAGGAGAAGGAGGAGAAGAAGGAGGAGGAGGAGAAGAAGGAGGAGGAGGAGAAGGAGGAGGAGGAGGAGGAGAAGGAGGAGGAGGAGGAGGAGGAGGAGGAGGAGGAGGA
>PVJS01009405.1:0-50422 GCA_004027185.1 Glis glis
AGAGAGAGAGAGAGAGAGAGAGAGAGAGAGAGACAGGGAGAGAGAGAGAGCGAGAGAGCTGAGGCTGGCCGCGAACCCGGGTCCTCCGGTCTCCGCCTCCCAAAGTACTGGGATTTACAAGCATGCACCACCACGCCCGGCTAGATTGCATACTTTTATATAACAAATGTGCCAAAGATTAAAAATGAAGGGATATCAAAATACTTTTATATTAGATGATAATAAAATGCAATTTAAAATTTATAGGGTATAACAAAAGCAGTGTTTAGCAGTATTTATAGCTCTCACTATATATTTGTAAATATATATACATGAAGTAAAATAGTCTCCAAATAGTCTCATCTCTCACCTTACAAAACTAGAAAAAGAGCAAATTAAATTGAATTAAACAGAAGGAAAGAAACAGTCATGCATCACTTAATAATGAAGACACTTTTTAAGAAATGCACCTTTAGGCAATTTTGTCCTTGAGTGCTTTCACCAACTAAAACTTCATGACATCCATAAGCAATAAAAGTCTTAAAGATCCTTTAGGGACAGACCATCTTATATATGTTCTGTCATTGACAAAAAAACACTATTTACCACACAACTGTAATAACACTTAGGGAAGAAATCAATAAAATTGAAGGCGGAACTTAATTTAAAACAATCAACAAAACAAAATCTGGTTTAAAAACATCTTAGAATTAATATGCCTCATGCCAGCTGAGAAAAAATAAAGATAACACTCAAATTAGTAATATCAGAAATGGAAGAGGGAACATCACTACAGAGACCAAGAACATTAAAAATAAAGAACACAAACAACTCAATGCTCCAAAATATGACTCCCTCCATGAAATGGACTAATTCCATTAGGGACGCAATGTGCCACAACTTACACAAGATGAAATAGGCAACATGAGCAGACTTATAACTATAAAAGAAATTAAATTAATAATTAACAAGTTTCCAAAACAGACAGCGTCTGGCCCAGATGAGTCCACCAGTGAATTCAACCAATCATTTATGGAATAATTTATGCCAAGTCTCTCTAATCTCTTCCAGAAGACAGAAGCAGAGGGAATACTTCAAAACTCAATTCTATAAGGCCATCTGGTTTAGGTACAAACACCCAAACCAGAAAAATATGATGAATCTAAAACCCAGTAAATTTCATGAACATACATGCAAAACTGTTCACCAAAATTAGACTGCTAGTATTTTGTGTTGACTATTCTTGGACTTTTTCCTCTTCATAAACTTTAGAATCATTTGGTCAATATTCATTAAATAATTTGCTAGAGTATTGATTGATATTAGATAGAATTTATAAATCAATTTGGGAAGAACTGACATCTTGACAATATTTAGTCTTCTTACCTGTCTCGGTCAACAATCTCATTGCTATAATCCCAAACAACTGACCACACAGTTTAGAGGAAGAAAGATGTATGTGCTCATAGATTTTTGGAGATTCTGAGTTCAACCCATGTGAGGCCAGGGTCTGGAGCTCAGGGCATGGCAGCAGGAGCAGAGAGAGGGAGAATGCAAGGCTCCCCTCTCACATCTGCTGGAAGCAAGGAAAGAGAAAGCAGGAGGAAGAACCATGTAACCCCCAAATCCACACCCCCAGGAACCCCTTTTTAGCAACCAAGCCCTGCTTCCAACATTGCTACCTTGTTTCCTTGAGGGCTAAGGGGTCATTCCAAATCCAAACCAATACAGTAGCCATGAACATAGAATGTGTCTCTATTTAGTTCTTTGATTTATTTTTTCAGAGTTTTATAGGTTTCCTCAGATGGAGCTTGTACATATTTTGAGGATTTATACCACAGTATTTCATTTTTGGATTGTATTGTTATAAGGAGAATTAGAGACTTTTGCACAAAGAGAACCGAGAACTGCAGGACTTTACTTATTGAAGTCCTGTTTTGTGTCTTTGGACAACATGCTCTGAAAAATATACTTGTGATCTGGATTGTCAGTCCTTGTGGTAGAAATGTCTGTGCCTATTGGCTTGATGAGAGTTTAAACCAATACAGCAGCAGGATGGGACTCAGAAATGGTTATCTTGAGTTTCTTTTTAATTTTTTAATATTTATTTGTTGAACTGTCTGACTCAACTAGTAAACAAAAATATCACAAAAATTTCATTAGCAACTTTGAAAAATAACAAGCTAGGGACAATTGCCATATAAATTACTCTAGTGATCTAATTCTTTGTACATATTCTAAGAAAAAAAATCAAAATGGTAAAATAGTACATGCAAAGTCATTGGCTTAAAATAGTTATCTTTTGAAATGAAATGGCATTAAAATAGGATAAGAGTTAAAAAGAAGCATTGTAAGAAGATACACAGTTCATAAATCATGTTTGAAGTATTATAAATGTAATGAGTATCTTTTAAAATGTTGAAAAACTACTCTAAAAAGATTATAAAAGGCTGGATGTAGTGGAGCACCCCTGCAATCCTAGTATTTGGGAGGCTGAGACAGAAGGATCACAGGTTTAAGGCCAGCCTCAGCAATTTAATGAGGCTTTAAACAACTTAGTGGAACCCTGTATCAAAATTAAAAAAATGAAATAGGACTAGGGGTGCAGCTGAGAGTTAGAATGCCCCTGGGTTCAATCACCAGCACCCCCCAAAAAGGGATTATAAATAATTCAAAGATGGATGAGAGAGATCTACACTTTCATAAATGAAGTGTAGTCAAAAAATATGAATTTTTTATTTTTATACAGTTAGCCATAATTTCTTAGGATGTTTGCCTTAAGGCTAATTGTCATTTAGATTAATTTAGTTGCAACCTATTTATTTAAAATTTTCTGCTTTATAAAGAAATATTTATTCTGTGATGAATAAACATTTTTTCAGAAGTTATTTCTTATTCGGTGATATCTCATGCAGGACCTCCTCTTTTTTTCTAAACAAGTTTCCATAATAAAACCTGGAATCAGATGGTTACATCCCTTAAGGCAGATTTGTGTGTGTGTGTGTGTGTGTCCACTTTTAATTGTTGGTCTCTGCACAATGTCAGAATTATCTCCCTTTTCTAAATTATTGTTCCAGTAAGCATTCTTGCAGCTATAATCTAAAAGACTGAACACATAACTTAGAGGAAAGAAGATTCATTTTCTTATGATTGGGGTTCAGTCCATGTGAGGCCAGGACCTCAGATCTCAGAGCATGGTGACACGAAGCAGAGATAGGGAAAGCCCATGGGCTATGCTCACATCATGGAAGCTTGAAGCAAGAGATAGGGCAGCAGGAGGAGGAACAAAATATAATCCTCAAGGCCCCCAGGGACCCATCTCCAGCATGCCCTACTGACCTACCGGGTACCACCCAGGTAAATCCATTGTAATGGATTCATCCACTGCTGGAATTACAACCCTCATGACTCAATTACATCAGCTCCAAACATTAATAACTGAGCTCTTTAGGGGACATTTTATATCTAACTGTAACATTCTGCCCCTGGCCCCTAAACATCTCATGCCCAACTCAGAATGCAAAATGCATTTAGTCCTTTCCAAGAGTTCTCAAAGTCTTAACAGTTCCAGCATCACTGAAAAGACCCAAATGTGAACTCTTGTGAGCCCTTGTAAAAGACAATGAGGATCAAAATAAAAAGCAAGTTATATGCATCCAATATACAATGGCAAAGTGTAAGCATTTGCATTCCCAAAGGGAAGAATAGACCCATAGAAAGAAGGGATGGGACCAAAAGTGTAACAAAATCTGGCAGGGCAAGCATTTGATCCTGCAGCTCCACTTCTGGCATCCAGGGCACATGGCTGTGAGGAGCCATCTCCAAGGGGCCTTGGCAGCCCCGTCCCTGCTGCCTGGCTGATTGCAATGGGCAGTTTACTGCCTCTTCCAGTCTGGCTCCATGGCTCCCAGCTGGCAGCCTTTCCTTGTGGTTTTACCATGTTTCTGGCATTTCTAAATCTCAGGGATTTTTCTTGCAACCTTGGCTTCACCCTCACAGCTTCACAAAGTGCCCCACTTGGGCCATTGCAGGGATTCTGACTCTGCCACACATTGCCTGACTTCCTAGGCCTTCTTTTGAAATATGGGGGGAGCCCCCATGGCCCCCTTTTTCTATCAAAGCCAGCAATACATGGGCTCCAAGATGGGTCACCAACAGAAAGGTAGTCACGCCCTCCTTAATCATTGCCTCTGGGGCCTTTTTAATCACAGCACCTCGGCCCCCTCCATCCAGGTGGCCACTGGCCCCGAGTCCATCTGAGCCACCTCCATTATGGTCATTGTTGGCCCCACCTCCATCATGGCCACTGCATTTTCCTTCCTTTCAGCCATCTTCCTTCCTTCCATGACATCATCTCTCAGAGACCCAGCTTTACACAGGCCTTTCCAGCCAAACTACAAATCTATAAAGTCTCTCTGCTTTACTTTCCACTCCTGAAATTTGGTGTACAGTTCGCTGAATGCGAACATCAATATCTGTTATGCAGTTTGGATATTTTGCTGTTTTGAGATTTCCTCCACCATTTAATCAGCCCATCACCTTTAAATTTGGTCTCATACAAAGTTTCAGGACAAGGGCAAAATGCGGGTAAGTTCTTTCCCAATGTGTAACACATGTGGCCTCTACTCCCTTTCCCTATGGATTCCTCTTTGTGCTCTCAAATCTCTTGAGCACAGTTTCTACCATCCACCTTCCTAGCCACATTCTGACCTTTCCAATTTCCTCTCACAAACCAGTTCCAAAGAGTCACAATCCACATAGTCAGACTTAGATATAATAGCAATCCCACTTCCCTGGTACCATTTTCAGTTCCGGTCAGCATTCTTGCAGCTATAATTGAAAGACCTGGCCACATAACTTAAAGAAAAGAAGACTTATTTTCTTACAGTTTGGGGCTCAGTCCATGTGAGGCTGGGGACCATGGATCTCAGGGCATGGTGGTGGGAGGCAGACAGAAGGAGAGCATATGGGCTCTGCTCACATCATGGAGGCTGGAAACAAGACAAATCGAGCAGAGGGAGGAGGAACCGTTTGTATAATCCCCAAGGCTGCACCCCCAGGGACCCACCTCCAGCCACACCCTACTGGCCTGGGTCACTGCTGGGATTACAATCCTCATGACTCAATTACATCAGCTCCAAACATTAATAAATGAGATCTTTAGGGGACATTTTATATTTAACTATAACAATTATCAAAGTGTAAAATGTAAGTGGGGAGAAGTAGGCCAGAAAAAATGTTGACAATCCTTCAGAGAGAATGATACTGAAAGAGCATGAAAGGGCAGGTCCCAGGTCCCATCACAGGCTTTGCTAACATTTTTCATTTTTAATGGACTGGTTGTAATTCTTCTGAGAAATCGTTAAGATCAGGGATTGTACCCACATCAGAAGTGCTTTAAATCCCATGAATTTGCAATTGTCAGTAATAGAGGTGAAAAGAGATTTGAAAATAGATATTCTTTTTTAAATGCATTTTAATTCAAATGAGGCTTTCTACAAACATAGTAATGTGGGATTCTGAAAGTTTTTCTGTATATAAATACCATGATTCACCTTGAAAAGGCTGTGGAGTCAAACGTCTGGCAGAGTTAAGACACCCTGGTATGGGATATTACAGCTACAGATGGGACTGTGATGCAGAGAGACAGAATAAGTGATTCATCTCACTATTTTTGTTCTATGATGAGTTTCTTTTCTTAGAATATTGGCCCTATCTTCATAAAAAGAAATTAAATTAGTAAAGAGTTTATAGTTCAGTTCAATCTATTTTACCAGTTATGTTTGCAATTGCAATTCCTCCAACCTTTTCTCCCTTAACATTTTATTTCCAAGCATCCAGAATCCACTATTTCATTAAATGCTTGATTTATTCCACTGGCATTCTCAATATCCCTGGAATCCAGATATACCACCCAGGCATGAATATGTAAAATATAAGCTGGACAGATGCTCAAGAACATACAAAAGAGAAAATAATATCTTCCAGCTGTGTAAGATTTTAGTCAGCCTCAGTATTATAAAGCAGATCCTTGAAATAAGCATCTTGGACTTCTAATGCTACAATATTATATAGAGGATTTTTTTTTTTTACATGGGAGACTAAAACTAAATACACGTAAAATACCAGGAACCTGATGCTTTGCATATTTATTTGTATGCGTTTGAGAAAATATTTTAAGGAATCATATCAAATTTCAGTCTCTCATAAATGGCTTTTATGAAAACCTATGATTTATCGACTCATCTATGTTTTTATTTAGCCAGTAGTTTTTTATCTTTTGTATGGCAGGCACTGTTCAGTGTGTTTGAGAAGCATCATGAATAAATAAATCCCTTCCTTCTTGCTGGATGCTGGAAATATATGAAGTTTGTCATTGAGAGCAAATAGCAGGAGCAAGAGTACCAGGCTATATATTAGCACACTGAAGCTCTGGCCCCCACAAAGGTGAAAAGATTTCCAAACTAGAGGGATTTCTAATAATCAGTACAAAGATATGTGTGTTATTATATACACTTTTCCAAAGTGTGTGCGTGCGTGCGTGTGTGTGTGTGTGTGTGTATGTGTGTGTGTGTGTGTGTGTGTGTGTGTGTGTGTAGCAAGAAAAGGGCAATGACTTCCAAATATGGATCAATGCGGGTTGGCTAAAAGAAAACAACAGATGCTGGCAGTGAGAGGCAAGGTCCCCAGGAGCAGGAACAGGAGAATATAAACCCTTTAGCACATGCAATGATCTTGCAGCATGATATAGGTTATAAGCTCATTTGACACTGGACTAACAAATGTATGAGCCAAAACTTGAGGAGTAAGTAGGGTTTTGTGAATTGGTTTTGGGGCCACAAAAGCTACCTGGGGAAAACACGTGGGCAGGAGGCAGTGCAGGGGGAGGAAATGACATGTATAGCAAATGTCAGAGGGCACTGACTATTCAGTGAAATATTGTATCAGAATAGTGAAAAGCAAGCTCACACTCTCTTGCTCTTAATAAACACGTGCATTTTTTAACTTCTGTATTCCACTTACTAGGTAAATGAAATGAAGATTTAATTAAGAAACCAAAATATCACTTTGTTTACAAGGATCTGGACACATGCGTTAATATAAATTGTTTGAATCTTTCATTTAGGAACTATATACATAATTTATGATCCACGATTTCCCTGGAAATTATTTTGTTCCAATTCCAGTAGCACTGCTCTTTAAGGCTGACTTTAGTTTAGAACAGTTTCTCAGCAGTCAACTGAAGTGTCTGTTTCTTTGATTTTTGTTATTCTTCAATTCAAACTGTGCCATCTTTAGGTACACATCCTGGAATATGTCCAGTGAAGGTTTTCTAGGGTATTCTAGCATTCATTCCTCCATTATGCTGTAGTTGCATGACAGTACTATAAGTTATTTAACTTCCTTAGGGTAATTAGACCACAGATACATAATTAGATGTATTCAAACTTAAGCAAATTAAGTCAAACAAAATCCCAGAGCTCTTCTTATCTGAGAAACATGAATAAGCAGGTTAATATGGATATTCACATCCTTCCCTGGAAAAGATATAGGTTTTTTCATGCAGTTATGCTTGACATAAAGTAATATGCGTGTACAAAAAGTATTAGTTTATTATCTGTTAGAGGGTCCATCCTATGAATATATTTATTTTAAAATATTCCCAGTGTTTAAAGTAATTCGGGAAAAACACATATAATAACATTATGATTACAAATTCCTCTTACAAGGTGACAGTGAGCTATCATAGGCCCTGTATGAATAAGACAATCTAAAAGAATTAAGAAAATAAATAAAATAGAATATTATAAATGTCCATCAATAGGCAATTCAGTTCATCAAACAATAGGTGAGAGTCTACATTATGACATTCACTGGGAATGCTCATCAAAAGATATAATCTTCAAAAAGTTATTAATCTAATAAGAAAAACTGAGAAGTTAAAGGTTTTATACCAAAAGGCTGATCATATTAACCAGGGTATGCAAAACATACAATGGGAGCATTAAAGAGAAGATGCCAGTCAGGCACTATGGCAACACTTGTAATCCCAGCTACTCAGGAGGCTGAGGCAAGAGATTTGCAAGTTAGCAAGACCCTGTCTCAAAATAAAAAAAGGACTGGGAATGAAACTCATTGGTGAAGCTCTTGCCTAGCAGTTGCAAGGACTTGACTTTAATACCCAGTATAGAAAGAAAAAAGGAAGGAAGGAAGGAAGGAAGGAAGGAAGGAAGGAAGGAAGGAAGGGAGGAAGGGAGGGAGGGAGGGTAGGTGAGGCTGTCAACTCTTTAAAGGACAGGGAGGATTTCACATGAATGAAGAAAGTCTGGGACTGAGGGGTGTAGCTCAGTGGTAGAGAGCTTTTCCTGGCATGCGTGAGGGCCTGCGTTCAATCCCCAGTACTGCCACTGTGGTAAAGTAACAGAGGAAGGAAGTTTTAGGAAGCTAATATGCTATTTCAGAAAATATTTGTAAGACCTATTTTACCCTTTTATAGATATGAATACGTATTTTTCATTTTTTAGGTATGATTAAATTTCATTTATATTTGTTTAGCTAGTGTTTTAGTATTATTTACCAAAAGGTATGTTTTAAAATTTTATTATTTGCTTTAACTTTTTTAAAGTATTTTTATTAGTGCATTACAATTATACATTATAATGAGGTTCAGAGCTATAGAAACATACATGCACTGGGTCTCAGACCACCCCCTCCCCCTCCCTGTATATATTATTGAGATCAGTATTGATAACCTCATATGTATACTTAGCATTATTTGAAACATTTCCTTTATCAAGTCTCCTTCCTCCCCTCCCCCAGTAGAATATTCGCTTTAACTTTTGACAGGCGGATGTTATTTATGTCCACGTTTACAGTTAAGTGGCAATGGACAGTGTCAACTTGCTATTTTATTCCCATCTTGAAGTTCCATCCCTAAATCACCATTTGACCACATAATTGAATGTAGCAGTTTTCTGTTTCAGTCTCATTAATTTTATGCTTTGAGTTTCTGGCTTTTTTCTTTTTCTGTGGATGGTACAAGATACATTATGACAAAAACATTTTGTCCTGGTTAACAAAATCGTGAGTGTGATTCTCCATGTTGTGAGGGCTTGAGAGTGAAGCTTTGTCTAGGTACTCTGAAGTACCTAGAATCACAACTCAATATGCCAGAAGTGGATTTTTTTTCCCCTTATGAGCTCATCCTGACTGCTTCAAAGCCAGAAAAAAAGAATAATCTAATTGTCTCTTCTGAGGTAATTCTGCCTGCAGGATGTATCAATCTAAGGCCATCCTTTATATTTTTCATCAAACTGTTTGAATGTACTTGATCTGTGAAAAAGATCATTCTGACCTGTAAGGATTTGTTATCATTAGCTATAGAACACATACTATACTAGTTTTCTGAGAGGACATTGAGACATCAAATACATAAACAAAGTGCTGTTCTTGTCTGAAACATGGCGTCTTCATGAACTTTGTAAATGACCACATGCTCATAAACAGTAAGAGCACCTTTTAAGAGTACTTTGTTTCACATTTAACTATAGTTTTAAGTCAATTTGTGGATAAAGCAAATCGATCGGTTTGTCTGTCGATATTTCTACTCTCTCCAGTTTGAAGAGCAAAGAGGCTGAAGTCAGATATCCCCGGCGAAAGCAGACACACCTTCACTTAGGAAGAATCTCACTTGCCTTCTTATTGGTTCCTCCTTCTTTCATCCTTAATCCCATCCTGGTCCCAAAGTTCTAGGACAGTGCTGCCCACATTCAGGGAGGGACTTCCCCCTCAGTCTGCTGTTGCACACACCAATCATCTCATCAACACACCCCAAATCATGTGATCCTAGGTGTTTCTTGGTCAGTCAAATTGACAATCCAGATTAACCATTACAGAGCCCAAGACACATGGTTGGCCAGCTGTACTTGCTCCTGCGACAGCCTCATATGAACTACCAGATGTCAAACAGCATCCACTGTCAGCCCTGTAAGTGAAACACCCAACTGAGCCTTCATGTGTAGACCAATCCCTATCTGACTGCAATTTCCTGAGACATCTCAAATTAGAACCACCTGCCAAGTCCAGTTGGCATGCACAGCCAACAGAGGTAATAACAAATTGATGCTTTGGGCCACAAAGTTCTGAAATGGCTGTGCTAAGTAGCAATAGATAAGCAAAGCAGCAGAGAAAGTCAGAGTAATCTGCCCAGAAAATATTTTATGTTTGTGGAATGGAAGAATCTTAAAATCCAGAGCAAGCTATGAAAATTTGGAGAAATTTATAACTGAATTTCTCCAGATTGTTTGACATGGTGTTTTCTTTAGTAAATCTCTGGTTAGATAGTTTCAAATTTCAGGCTTATTTATATCTGGGATTCAGTACATAAGCCAGTTTCTCACATAGTGACCTTGTTTACTGATGTCTATCTATAGAGATTTCCTATTTTCTTTTGAAATAAGAGGGAGGAAATTGTTGTGCACTCAGAGCCTTCTGATGTCTCAAGAGGTTATAAAGCTCTTACAGGACAGATGCAATCAATCCTGCATGATTCATATTCTTATTCCAAAACACATTCAGGCTGATCCATATCATTGCTATTTTAACCAGGAAGAATTTTATGTAAGAGGTCAGAACTCTCCATTTTCTACACTAGGATTGAGAAATAATTGCTTCTATTTCTCAATCATAGATTCTCAAACTTATTACGTTACTTCCCCCTTTTCAGGAAAAAGAAAAGTTATTCAGCACCCCTACAGGCCCTTTCACTGTCCATTATTTTTATTCAATGTCCCCTCTTGCACTAGAGGCCACTACTACCCCCTTGGATCAGTCCAGTGTCCCTCTCAGGAGAAGTGTTGCCTACTTTGTGAATCTATACCTACATTAATAATAAATACAAGTCTCGGAATTAGAGGTGCTTAAATGTAGATCATTTATTAAAAGTGTTGGCCGATTAACGATTCTGAGTTACTGTTAAAACGGAAAAGGAAAGACAGAATAAGCAAGATAGACACAAAAAGAGCTAAAAATATAAATAGGTCAATTTAAGAAAAAGGTAAACTACCTTCATTTGTTGAGAAGAGAAAAATCTTTACTCATTTTGCCAATTTAAGCAAAACATGGAGAGAGACAAGGGAGAGAGAGAGAGAGAGAGAGAGAGAGAGAGAGAGATCACCTTGGTATTGAAGTTTCAGCCACAGGTCAAAGAAATTTAGGATGCAATATCTTGTATATCAGAAATCGACTGATTGGTTGCATCAGTTAAGAACAGAAGGTCAGAGAGAGACAGACAAGCTCAAAGGCACCTTACCCTGATGCCTCCTGATCTACAGGCTGCTCTTTATTCTAGCAGATGAAAGATTATTTCTCTCTTCTTTCTTTGTTGCAAATTATTTGAGCTCATACTGGCCCACAAGAAATCTAATACCAGAATTTCATTAAAAATCAAAAGGCAACTAAGCAGTTCTGTAAGCCACTGGCAAGAACTGAACTTTCAACTTGAGTCAGCCACAATTTTATGACATGATAAAACCGGCAGATGACTCAACTCAAAGGCCAGAAGAAGTCAGAAATATCAAGACAAACAGGAAAAAAAAAAAAAGAACACATACATTGAGAGGTGAAGATTGTTTGATCACATAGTCAACAACACTAAAACCAAAGCTGGAAATAAACATGGTGGCCAGAAGAGAGTCAAACCAGGTTCAGAGTCAGGGGGAAAAACAAATGGTAACCCAGACTGAGTCAGTGAGAAGCAAAGCACCTGATCAAGAAATTAAAGTGAATCAGGAAGAGAGTGGAAGCTCTCTAGTGCAATGATGAGATTTCGACCCTACAAGCTGAGAAGTGTGCACTTGGGTGCAAGAGGCCCACAGGTGGTGCCCATATCAACAATGTGGTATCATCGGACGTGGGGAATGGATCTACCAGCATTGCTGATGGGAAAGTTTTCTGTGAAATAAAGACTAGAAAAAGATTAAGGAAAAATTATTTTCAAATGTTATTCGCAATAAGTAAGAACTTTTAATGTTTTATTGACAAGAGCTATATAAGTGCTTATTAGAAAGAATCAATTGGTAATGAAATAAGTCTAGATGTGAATAACTAGGACTTAGTAATTTGTTAAAGAAAGGGGAGTAAAGGTTACAGTCTGAGCACTTAGGCAAATAGCCTTGCTTTCCAATAAGAGTAAATTAAGATGGAATGACTCTTCTGGGAAAAGAGACCTGCTTCATGTGTGCAGAGTTTAAATGAGGTGTGACTCACTCAACAGAAATGTCTAGTATGTAGTACCAGTAGGTATCAGTGTGTGTGTGTGTGTGTGTGTGTGTGAGAGAGAGAGAGAGAGAGAGAGAGAGAGAGAGAAAGCACTCAGAGAGATGCTACAAAAAATCTCTATAAATATTTCTGAATCGTTGACATATATGTAATAACTGACCCCTGGTAGATGATTTTACACTATGCCCTGTCCCGCTGCAAAGCAGGCTGCCTGCTGCAAGCAGGCTGTTACTATAACAACAAAGGTAAATTAAATCAAGCAGGCAGTGCCGCTGAGCCCTACTTGGTCAGCATGGCAATGAGATAAGATAGGTGGACACAGAGACCTAGAAAGTTACAGACCCCGGGACTAAAAGGGGGCCTGAAGGACACCATGTATCCTCTCACATAGTCCCTGACTAAACTCGGTGCTATCACACCAGACCAGCGTCCTTGTGAAGATAAGAATTGCAAAAGTAGCTGAAGCTCCTTTGTGCTGTACCTAGACAAAGAGATTATATGCAGCCCCACCTGCTACACCCCAGTGCTTCTCCCTCCCCTTTTCTCTGGGACCCTATGCAAAGCGGGCTGTCTGAACCTACATTTAAAGGACAAAAGCGGGCTGCTGGCCTGTTGGAGTAGCAATCCAGATAAGGAAGACCAGATAGGACAAACCCTATTTAAGACCCAGGGGCTCAGGAAGGAGGGCATCAGCATCTTGCTTGACAACTCCACCGCATTCTCTTCCGATACGGCCCTGTTTCTATTCTGCTTCTAATAAATTCTACTTTAACTTTGAGTCTGAGTTTCCCAGCTCATTATTTCTATATGAGCTAAGAAAAAGGACCCACGGTGACACCCAAACCTTGCTATGGCTCGGTGGATGCCAGGATGCGACCTGAAACCTGCACCCTTTCAGGGGTAAGGTTTTTGCAGTCTATTGCTATGGAAGCAGGGCTAAATCACTGTCACAATTTACATTGAGGCTCCAGGGAAACCCGTCCCTGCCTTGTGAGGCTCCCCAAAGAGTGCCCATTCATTCTGCCCCCGCTGAAGATAGGACACTCTTTTAAAAGCCCTGTGGGAAGTTGACTTTGGAAAAACACCTGCCCCCTGCCTACCCCTGGGGGTTCCACGATAAAGTGGACTTCAGCCATGAGCCCGTTGTCATCGGGACAGGTGCTGGGCAGGCTGGAGCTGGGGGTGGGGGGAGCGGGCACTGCTGCGCAGCAGTGCCCGCCCACGCTGCTTTGGCCTCTGAGCCCAGACTCCTCCCTTGGGAGTCATGCAGCCCATGCTCCATGACTGTTCTCCTGTCATCCTTAGGCCTTTCGCCCCATCTATTGGTAAAAGGCAGGATCCTCCCACACCTGACATCTTAGCCCTAATAGCCACCATCTATCCATGGCTAAAGAGAGTGTTTTGAGAATTATAGTGTTTTAATAATTGAAGGCACCAACAATAACTGGGATATATATATATGAGACTCCACCCAGACGACAAGAGGAGGGACAACAGGCACAGGTAGGCACACCCTCTGTTGGAAGGGACAACAGGCATAGGCACAATCTCTCTTAAGTGGGACAATAGGCACAGGCAGGCACACCCTCTCTTGGGGGGGGCAACAGGCACAGGCACACCCTCTGAGGAGGGCAACAGGCAGGGGAGGATTGAACCAAAGCAGAGGCAAAGCGTCAAAGCCTCACACTTGTAGAGGCCTTCCCTGGTGGACCATGAGGCCCCTCTAATGAAATCCATGGATGATACCTAGCCGGACTCATCCCTGGCTTGGCTTAGGGAGGGCAGGAAGGAGGAGGGCAACCCCCCAAGCACAATAAGTACACCCTCTCTTTCATAGATGGGATCCCAGCTATTGACCCCAGCAAAATAGGATGACAGCACTGTAAGAGCCCCGGCATGTAAAGAGCCTCTCCTGACACCTATGGGAATGTTTCCTCTTGTGGTAGGAGAAGGAGACTATGGTCCCCTGATTACCCACAAACCATTCTCATGGGTGAGCTTAAAAAGATTAAAAAATAAAAGACCTAGCCTGCTCCTGGGGTGACCTCCACTTCTCTCATTCCTTCTTAGTCATACCAGAGATCCCACCTCCACTGTTGGAAAGAAACATACTATCAAGACCATTTCATCCCTCCAGAAAAGCCCCAGAAAAAGAAGGAAAAGAAAAAAACCTAAACTGATTTTACTTTTTCCCTCTCTTGCTGTCCTGCTTGTACTAAGATAACTTTGTTGGCAAGGTTACTCAGGTTTGTTATTTCAGTCAGACCTAGCGAAAATGTAAACATCTGAAAAGAAAAGCTATAACTCTTTAAAGTCCAGGTCACTGTAAAACTTGGATAGATGATTTTGATTTGTTTCTTATTTTGTTAAAAAGTTTATAAAACTGTTTCAAAATATAAAGTCAAGAAAGGAATTAAGGCAAAAAGGAACCAATATGTAGAAATGAGAGAGAGAGAGAGATGGAAAGAAGGTACATGAGTATGAGAGGTTTGGGTAAAAAATGATAAAAAAGAGAATATTTGGGGAATAAGAAAGGATTTTGTATGATAAAGTAAAGTTTATCATAAGATTGTCCCAAATGCAAAAGGAAAGCCTAGGGTAAAATCAAAAGGTTAAACGCAAGTCACAAAAGGTTTGAGTATGTCGCAGAATGTTTGTGAAGGATAAAGCTTATGAAAAAGACTATTACATGTGTGATAAAGATGGTATATTTAAAAATTAGTTAAAAAGGTTTACAGGGAGGTTCTTTTAGCTCTTTGGGGACCCCTAGTGGCAATTCTATTCATATTCATATTTGCTTCATATTTACTAAATCATATGGTTAAGTTTGTTTCCAACAGGCTCAAAGCCACCAGACTTCAGATGATGTTTCAGATAAAACCACAAATTCACATCTACTCGAGCCCCCTGGATGGTCGTGGCAGTTCCTCTGAACATCCACCAGTTTAACCCCTCCCCCAAGACAAGCTGCTTGCATGTATCCCTAAGGCTAGGGCCCCACATTGTCCCCTTTCAGCAGATGATCTCATCGCCCCCATTCCCTTGCCTATGGGTGTACGCAAGTTAATAAGAGAGGAGGGAATGACCTGGGTAGATGATTTCACACTCTGCCCTGTCCCACTGCAAAGCATGCTGCTGGCTGCCAGCTACAAGCAGACTGTTACCATAACAACAAAGTAAGCTAAATCAAGCAGGTGGTGCCACTAAGCCTTGCTGGGTTGGCATGGCAATGAGATAAGATAGGTTGACACTGAGACCTACAAAGTTACAGAACCCTGGACTTAAAGGGGCCTGAAGGGCACCATGTATCCTCTTAATTAGTTGCTGACTAAGCTCAGTGATATTAGACCAGATCAGCGTCCTTGTAAAGATAAGAACTGCAAAAGTAGCTGAAGCCCCTTTGTGCTGTACCTGGACAGAGAGATTATACACAGTCCCACCTGCTATACCCCAGTGTTTCTCCCTTCCCTTTTCTCTATAACCCTATGCAAAGGAGTCCGTCTGCACCTGTATTTAAAGGAAAAAGCAGGCTGTTGGCCTGTTGGCATAGCAACACAGATAAGGAAGACCAGAGAGGACAAACCCTATTTAAGACCCAGGGGTTCCAGGGGGCATCAGTATCTCGCTTGAGCGCACTGCCATATTCTCTTCCAGTGCGGTACTATTTCTTTTCTGCTTCTAATAAATTCTACTTTAACTTTGAGTCTGAGTTTCCTGGATTATTATTTCTATATAATGAAATGGCTGAGGAAAAGAATCCACGGTGACACCCAAACCTTAACAATAACTAAAGTTATGGTTAAAGATGAGACCAGAAAAATAGAATGGTGGGAAAATATGTAGACCAAAATTGAACTTTGAGAAACTCACATATTTAAATCACAGAAGGAATAAAAACATCCTGGAATACCAAGAATGAGCAATGAGAAGAAGAGGAAGAAATCTAAGATAAAGTGGTGACTCAGATGCCAAGCAATAAGCATGAGTTCTTTCTCAGTTAGGACTCAGCTGAAAAAAATAAGCAAATATGCAATGTTTAGTGAATGCTTGTATCAATGCTAGAGAAAAATTAAGTAAATGACACAGAACATTCAGTGCATTTCTAGGTTAACCATCATTAATATCAGTGAGAGTGATACCTTGGTATGGTGGGACTAACAGTGGACCTCTAAGGGAATCTTCAAATTCTTCTTTTATCCCTTGCCTAAGGAGAAATTAGTTTGCAATGTACTTTTTTGAGAAAAAAACTGATTTTTAAAAAATCATCCTTTGATAGAAACATGCAGAATGAATCAGATAAATACTATATAATTCAAAGCTACTACATCTTCCTACTTTGTTCATGATTTTGAACTTTCAATGTCATATATTCCAGGGAAATATAATAGTGAATCAAAAAATGACAACTGAATATAAGAAAAATTATTAAATATACAATCAAGAGTTATTGTATATTAGTAAATACATCTAATGGAGATTCAAATAGACTTATTTCATTACCAATGAATTCTTTCTAATAAGCACTTATATAGCTCTTGTCAATAAAACATGTAGTTATTAATGATGACTAATCAAATGTAGTTTATAAGTTCATGTCTGTATTTCTAATCTACACAATCTATATTTTAATATCATTTTAAAATGCATATATAACAAAGATGCATAGTTATCACATAATACTTTAAATGTCTAAATGTCTGTAGAAGAGCAATGTAATTTTTTCCTTGCTTGTTTTATTTTACTATTCTTTAATGTGCTTTCATTGGTGCATTATAGTTTCACATCACAATGAAAATCAAGTTGACAGTATCATACATGTACACAGCACTTGGTGCCCCCGTTCACTATCCCCCCTTCCTGATACAGAATACTGAGATTAACGTTGGTGTATTCTCATATGTACTCATGGTTCTTCCCCTTCCTCTTCCCTTAGACCACTTCCATGGCTCCACTGAGGCCTCTCCACCATTGTCTGGAGTCTCTCTTGTGTCCCAACTACTCCCTAGCTTGAGCATATTAGAGAAAACATATGACCCTTCTCTTTCTGTGATTGGCTGATTTCACTTAACATAATGTTCTCCAAGTCCTTTCGTTTTCTTGTAAATTATATTATTTTGTTCTTCTTTATTGCTGAGTAGAATTCCACTGTGTGTATTTCCCAGAGTTTTGTAATTCATTCATCTGTTGATGGACATCTAGGTTGGTTCCATGATTTGGCTATTGTGAATTGTGCTGCTATGTACATGGGTATGCATATATTACTGTAGTTCTCTGATTTCAAACTCTTTGGTATGATACCCAGTAGTGCTATAGCCAGATCATATGGTGGATCCATTCCCAGTTTTCTAAGGAATCTCCACACTGATCTCCATAGTGGTTGAACTAGTTTGCACTCCCACCAATAGTGCAGAAGAGTTCCTATTTCCCCACATCCTCGCCAACATTTATTGTTGTTTGACTTCTTAATGATTGCCATTCTGATTGGGGTTAGACAAAATCTCAGAGTAGTTTTGATTTGCATTTCCCTGATTGCTAATGATGTTGAACATTTTTTCATGCATCTATTGGCCATTTGCATCTCTTCTTTCATGAGGTGTCTATTCAATTTGGTTGCTCATTGCTTGATTGGGTTGCTTTTTTTTTAGTGTAAAGTCTTTTAAGTTCTTTGTATATCCTAGATATTAGTCCTCTGTCAGAGGGATAGCTTGCAAAGACCTTCTCCCATTCCATGGATTTTTATTGTTTTGCCCCTGTATGTCACCAGTTCTTTTGTTTTTGCTGCTTTTAAGATTCTTTCCTTGGCCTCTATGTTAGTCATTTTGATTATTACGTGGCATGGGGAGGTCCTTCTTTGGTCCTGTCTTAATGGTGTTCTGTATGTCTCCTGTATGTGAATGCCCAAGTCTTTTTCTATTTTTGGAAAATTCTCTGAAATTATTTCTCTGAAGAGGTTTCTGACACCCTTGGTCTGTGCTTTCTAAACCTTCTTCAATGCCTTTTGTCATTAAATTAGGACATCTTGTATTGGTCTGGATTTCTTGGATGGTTAGAGTGTGTTGTTGTAATACCGTCTGTATATCGGTGACTGTGTTTTCAGTTTTGAATGAACTGTCTTCCAGGAGTGATACCCTGTTTTCCATATGGTGAAGCCTGCCAGAGTTGGTTTGAATTGCAGTCTTTAATTCATTTATTGACTCCTTCATTTAGTTCAAAGTTTCTTTCTGGATCTTTTTTAGAGCCTCAATTTACTCATTCATCTCCTGTATGCTTTCTTTGAGGCCTTTCATCATTGTGAAGATCAGAGTTCGGAATTCTCCATCTTGCATTTCCTGCAGATCAGTATTGGTAATCTCCCGTGTTTCATTGTGAGAGTTTCTTCTTTCCTCACTGTTCATCATTCTCATAATTTCGGTGTTCTCAATTTTGTGTTTCTGTTATCTCTGCATCATCTTCCTTTTTGTATGTGTCTATTTGTTATCCCTGTATAATAAGGTCTATGCTGGGGGGTATATATTTGTCTCTTCCCAATCTGACTCATATAACCAATCTCTTGGGTTTGTCCCTCAGAACCTCTTAAGCTAGATATAGTTCTTAGTGCAGGCAAAGATTTTTTGGCAGCTGCCATGCTCTCCAGGCCAAAAATCTGCTTGAACAGAGACTGTGATATTCTTATCAGAGCCTGCAGCCTGCTGGTTGGTATTTAGTGCTCGATAGTCATCCCTGATTCTCTGCTGACTGTGAACCCTTGATACTGCAGAGCACTGAATTCTGGCTTCTGTGGCCAGTGGGCTTAGGCTCAGCAAAGCCGGAGATTGCTATGTTCTGAGCTTGTGGCTCAGCTCCCTGTGCTTTGGTGGCCCCTTGTATACCGCCACTGGTATGCTTGTTAAGATCACGCAAGATACTGTCATTTACTGGCATTCATGCATGCCAAGTATAAACTCTGCTGGCGGCAAGAGTGTCCAGTTCCCAGCCTGAAGCTATGATTGAGCAGGGCCCTACCAGGCCTCTGGCCTCTTGGCCTCTGGGTGCAGCCTGAGCAGGACAACACCACCATTACTCTCCACCCATTGATCAAGGTCTGGAGGGGAGAAATTGTACAGTTCTGAGCCTTAGGTTTGGGTGACTCAGTCCTCTTGGTCCCCACGGCACCTCTGCTGTTCTGGCCACTGCAGTTGCGTGTGCCCTCTCTGGTCTCTGTTGGTACTCGCAGCACCCAAATACAGCCAGGCACAGGTTTGTTGCTTTCTAAGCTTTACCTCAGTAAGCTGAGTTATTTCCCCCACACAGCACGGCTCAGTACCCAGTGTTGGTCGCTGGAGACCCAATGGGCTCTGTATGCTGCGGGCTGTGGTTCCTTCCTGCCTGAATGCCTCTAGGAGCTGTCTGCCTGTTTTCTTCTATACTGTGTCCAACCATAGCCCCCATCCCACCTCTGTGCATGTGATTTGCAAAGTCTTAGACCCACTCGAGTCTATTTCCTTGTCACACACACCTCTGTTCCCTGTGGGCACCATGGTGGTCTCTGGCTGGGACAGTCTCCCTGGGATGGCCCCCTAACTCACGATTGTGCTGCTGGGACAATCTGCTGCTGGGACAACCCCACACTGAGATGGCCTTTGAGATGAACTCATGATAGGCCGCTGGGGTGCTCAGGCGCTGGGATGCTAGATTAGTTGCTAGGTATAAGATCAACTGCATTTCTATGTAACAATATACAGTCAGGTATTATAAATTTAGAAAGAGATCATCCAGAATGAAACCAAAAATTATAAATTACCCAAAATAAATGTTTACAATGTAATTGAGACCTATATGGAGATGATGAGAAATTTTATTGAAAAACATTAACATACACAAAAATAAATGGGAAATGTGTCATTTCTATACATACCTCAAAATTAAAAGATACTATAATACACAGTATTTTAAATTTTCAGATAGATGAAGGGAAAGCTTCTCAATAGTAACACTATTTACACTTTGGGCCAAATTACACTGTTGTGGGGAGTTTTCCTGTGCATTTATAATGCGTAGCAACATCCCTGGCCTCTATAGATATATTATCAGAACTCAGTAAATGTCAGTAGAACTCCCTGACTATTATGGTGACCAACACTCTGTTCAGGCAGATGCAAATGTCTCCTGAAGAGCAAAATGCCTCCTGATTAAGAAACACAAGATTATGAAAATAAATATGAGTAATTTTTTATTAATTTAGAGGCAGAAAGTTGCTTTCAAGACCTAGGTATGGACAAAGATTTTTTGGAAATAAAAAAAACCCACACAGAACAAGAAAAATATTAATACATTAAAAAATATTTTTGTGGTACTGGGATTGAATTCAGAGGTGTTCTATCTCAGAGCAATAACCCCAGCCCTTATTAGTTTTTATTTTGAAATGGGCTCTTTCTAAGTTACTGTGTGCTGGCCTTGAATCTGCAATTCTCCTGTCTCAGCCTACCAAGTACTGGGATTATAGGCATGAGCTACCACATCCATCAATACATTAAAAAATTAATTTCACTGGGCATGATGACTCTAGACTCATCAACTTAGTGAGACCCTGTTTCAAAATAAAATAAAATTTTAAAAACAGAGCCGGGCATGGTGGCGCACGCTTGTAATCCCAGTACTTGGGAGGCTGAGACCGGAGGATCAGGGTTCGCGGCCAGCCTCAGCTACTTAGTGAGTCCCTCTGCAACTTAGCAAGACCCTGTTTCAAAATCAAAGAATAAAAAATAGGGCTGGGGTGTAGCTCGGAGGTAGAATGACCCTGGGGTTATCCCCAGTACCTCAAAAAAAATTTAAAAACAGAACTGGGAGCAGGGCATGGTGGTATATGCCTATATCCCAGCACTTGGGAGGCTGAGACAGGAGGATCACATATTTGTGGCCAGCCTCAGCAACTTAGCAATGTCTTCTGTAACTTAGTGAGACCCAGTTTCAAAATAAAAAAAAATAAAATAGGGCTGGGTGTGTAGCTTGGTGGTAGACGCTCCTGGGTTTAATCCCCAGTATCAAAGGGGGGGGATTAAGTTCTTAAACATACCATAATTAAATTTGGATAAGCAAAAAAAATTAGGTAGTGGTATGTGGAAAAATATTTAAAGGAAAATACTATTATTTCTAATGTATAAAAGACTTCTAAAAGTCAATAAAGAAAAAGCTAATAAACTAATAGAAAATATAAATAAAAACTATGATTAGGTAAAATTTATATACTTATTACCCACACTATAATCTACAGAAATGTAATAAGTTTGTAATACCTAAAATTTCAAATGGCATAAACATCATTCAAAAAAGCTGAATTAAAAATATGAGCATGTTAAGGAAAATATGTCACATGATAGTAAAAAGTAATGAATTAAAACTACACAAGACAACTTGAATATATTTCACAATCAGAATCAATTTAAAAAGTAAATCACAAATGATTAGGATAAATAGATCAATATTTGGGCCCTTTAATTTTATCTTGGTTTTCATTGTTGAACGTTTAAGAAGTTTCCAAATAAAAATGTCAAAACTATATAAATATACATATATTTTTGCATAATTTCTTAGTAACACATAGACTTAATTTTTCTTATAATATCAAGCTAAAGTTTGATGTGGAATAGTAAAATACAAGTAAAAATTTCAACCCAAATTGGAAAAGAGGACATCAAATTGTCAATATGCAGATGACAAGATCTTATATATAGAAAATCACAAATACCCAACCAAAACACTATTAAAACTAATAAATTAGTTCAGGATACAAAATCAACATATAAAATTTAGTAGCATTGTTATAACCAATAGCCAATTATCTGAAATAGAAATGAAGAAAGCAATCTCATTTACAAAAATTACTAAAAAATTATGCTAGGAATAATTTGCCAAAAAGGGTAAAAGAACTCTACAATAAAAACTACAAAACAGTAATTAAGAGTATACACACACACACACACACACACACACACACATACACATAAAGAAATGCTATCCCATGTTCATGGATTGAAAGAATCAATATTGTTAAATGTCTATAATAACCCAAGTGAGCTACAGATTCAATGCATAATCTATCAAAATACCAATAACATTCTTTACAGAATTAGAAAAAAATGCTAAAATTTTTGTGTAAGCCCAAATTACCAAGAAGAGCCAAATCAATCTTGATCAAAAAGTACAAAGCCAGAGACATTATACCACCTGACTTCAAAATATGCTACAAACCTGTAGCAATCAAAACAGCATGGTATTGGCATACCATGCCAATACATACACATATACCAATGGAATAGAACAGAAAAACTAAAAGCTCACACCTCTGCAGCAGACCGATGTTCAACAAAGGTGCTAAGAACATACAGTAGAGAAAAGATGGTCTTTTCAATAAATAATATTGGAGAAATTGTATATCTCACATGCAGAACAGTGAAAATAGAACTCTCACCAATTTAAAACTCAACTCAGAATGGACTGAAGACTTAAATGTAAGACCTGAATCTATAAAACTGCTAGAAAATAGAGGAAGGAATGCATTGAGACATTGGAATAGGCAAGGAGTTTTTGGAACGTGACCCCCAAAGTACAGAAAATAAAAACAAACACAGACAAATGAGATTATATCAAACTAAAGATCTTGCCCAGTTAAGGAAACCAACAACGTAATGAAGAGTCAACCCATAGAATGGGAGAAAATATTTGCAAACTGCACAAACTATACATCTGACAAGGGGTTACTATCCAGAATATATAAGAAACTCCAAAAACTTGACAGAAACACACACACACACACACACACACACACACACACCCCTCACTTAAAAATGGGCTTTAGACCTAATTAGACATTTCTCAAAAGAGGGCATACAAATGACCAACAGTATAGGAAAAAGTGCTCAGTGTCACTAATCATCGGGGAAGCGCAAATCAAAACCACAATGAGATTTCACCTCAGTCCAGTAAGAATGGCTATTATGGAGAAGACAAAAGATAACAAGTAGACTGTCATGGTGGCACATGCCTATAATTCCAGTATTTAGGAGGGTGAGACAGGAGGATTTCAGGTTCAAGACCAGCCTTAGCAACTTAGTGTGATGCTCAGACACCTAGTGAGACCATGTTTCAAAAAAAATAATCAAAAGGGCTTGAGGTGTAGGTTGGAGGTAGCACATCACTGGATTTAACTCTCAGTACCACAAACAAGCAAACAAAAGATAACATGTGCTGGAAAGGATATGGAGAAAGGAAACTCTTGCACGCTGTTTGTGAATATGTCAATTAGTATAACCATTTTGGAAAACACTATGGAATTCTTCAAAAATGTAAAAATGAACTACCATATGATCAGCAACCCCATTACTGAGTATATATCCAAAGGGAAATAAAATCAATGTGTTGAAGGTGCATCTATACATCCATGCTTATTGCAGCACTATGCACAACAGCCAAGACCTGGAAACAACCTAAGTGTCCATCTACTGATGAATTGATAAGAAAAAATAGTAATATACATGATGGAGTACCATGTAGCCATTAAAAATGAATGAAATCCTGTCACTGTGACAACATGGAGGGAACTGAAGATCATTATGTTAAGTGAAATAAGACAAGCATAGAAAGGCAAATCCTGCATGATCTTGCTAATAAAAAAGGGTGGGATGCTGTTTACCAAAGCTGGGGAGAGCAGGGGAGGGAGGGCCAATGAAAAGTGAATCAACTGATACTAAGTTACAGTTAGATAGGAGTAAAAAATTCTGGTGTTATATTGTAGTAGGGTTATTGTAGATAATAATAATATATCATATATTTCAAAAAGCTAGAAGACTAGATTTTTAATATTTTTACCATAAAAATTATAACTGAGAAGATAGATATGATTAATCTGACTTAAACATTATACAACATGCACATGTACCAAAACATCACATGATGCCCTATAAATATGTACAATTTCTATGCCAGGCCTGGTGGTGTACGCTTGTAATCCCAGTACTTGGGAGGCAGAGACCGGAGGATCCGGGTTCGCAGCCAGCCTCAGCTACTTAGTGAGGCCCTCTGCAAATTCGTGAGACCCAGTTTCAAGATAAAAGTATAAAAAATAGGGCTGCGGGTGTAGCTCGGAGGTAGAACGCCCCTGGGTTCAATCCCCAGTACTGCAAAAAAAAAAAAAAAATATATGTACAATTTCTGTGTTTTTAAATAATGGCCAAAATATATTTAGTTTAAATTTTAATGTTTTTAAAATCCTACCATGTAACAATTCATATACTTTTTCTTCAGGCCTCATAACATCCTTCTTAGTGTTAAGTCTACTTCTTAAAATGAGGAGATCAAATCTAATCTCCCTGAAGCAATTTACCTGCGTCAGATAGCAAACTCTGATCATCTGGTCCCAAGTACAGACATCCATCTGCTATATCACATTGCCTTTTTCTTAACCCAAATATTTTATTTGATTTGCTCTCTCTTATAAAATACAGATATAAATGGTAATTAAAGCATAATGACAATCTTATATATATAACTAATTCAATAATTTTTCAGATACCATCATCAAAGATTTAGAAAAAAACTTAATTATATGCTTCTATTTTTACACAAAGAAACTTTTATATCCAAGTTAAGATTTTTTTTCCTCTAAACATCTCCACTGGGAAAAAGCTGGTTGCCAAACATCGAAATTGTTTAACTAGTAAAACAAAGTTGGAAATATTTTTCTTTGAGACAAAATTTGGTTTATAGACCCTCCTCTCTCTCTCTCTCTCACTCTCTCTCTCTCTCTCTAAGGAAAAAAAAGAACTCTTTAATATCTTGTGGTTCTAACATTGGAAAAAATAAGACTATTCCCCAGCAATAAAATAGATATACACAGAGCCAGCTGCTCTGTTTTAAAGATAGAAAATATGCCATGCAATCTTTGTAACTTCTGAAAAAATGTGATTCAGACTTTTTAATGTGATTCTGAAGCTAAATGATTGTGAAGGCGGCACTCCAATTACAATAATTTCAAAAGCATAGCCAGGGATGAAGACATCATTACTGTACATAGGAAAGAAAGCAATCATACAAGTGAGCTGTTTGTTCTCACAGGGGTGATAATATTTTGTTGTAGTCCAAAGAGGGAAATACGTGAAAATAATCATTGGCCAGTTTACTAAGATTAAATGAACAAATTACACAAAGCATTCAAATTTACTCTTGCAAAGTTAAGGAACACTTTGATGTTCCATTTTACCAAGAGCCTCGGGAGACTCTAAACAGACATTAGATAGGAATATAAAGATGATGACTTTAGGTGTACTTTTAAGCAAGAAGACTTATTCTGTCCAGATGAAGTTTGAACTACACTCTTGTAAAGACTTTTCTTTATGCCATATTTCTTGAGAGTTTTTTTTTTTCTGTTGAGTTTGGTAGCGATGAGATCAGTGTATTGGTCTTGCATATTTCATCAGCCTGCTATGTAGTGCATTTTCTCCACTGCTAGTGGTTGCTTGCATCTTGAAGATTATTACTTTTTTTCTTATTTTTGTCATATCTGGAACATAAATAAAAAACTTACGATTGTGTTTTCTGTGATTTGGATGTGATTTGTTCTCTAAATGTTCATGTTCCAGCTGCTTGGTGTTCTGAGCTGCAGTATTAAAATGGTGGAAACTTTAAAAGATGCTGCCTAGTACCCGGTAATAAGGTCACGGGTGGGTTAAGCTGGCCTTGTGTGAGATAGTCCTAGTGAGAGTAGATTGTTGTAAAGTGAGACCATCCTAGACTTGGCCCCTTCTGCACATGGCTGTTTCTTTTTCTGCTCCACCATTGTGTGCACCAGCCAAGGGGCCCTCATCAGAGGCTAAACAAGAGATGCCATTCAAATGACACTGAACTTTCCACTTCCAAAACTGTGAGCTAAATAAACATTTTTCCCTTATAAAAAATCCAGCCTAAGGCATTTTGTAATAGCAATAGAAAATGGACAAATACAATCTTCTAAAGGCAGTTTTGTTGTTTTCAGTTTTGTTGAATTCTTGTTGCTTGTGATTTTATGCCTATAAAAGAACATGTACTAGCTGGAGTAGTGGCACACACCTGTAATCCTAGTGCTTGAGAAACTAAGACAGGAGGATCCCAGGTCCTAGGTCAGTCTCGGCAATTTAGTAAGACCCTCAGCAGCTTAGCAAGACTCTGTTACAAAATGTTAGCACATCAGTCTTGAGCTGGGACATAATGCTCTCACTAGGTCTCTGGATTGCATGTGTTCTTTTACAAATGGTTTACTGAAAAGTCATATGTATTTAATAATCAAATGCCATTAAAGCTCTGTTACTACTAACAGCCTCTCATAGACACCATTCACCAACTTCACAGTTGAAGTGGCCTCAGACTATTCTAAAACACTAAGTGATGCTTTACAAAATAGACTTATTGGAAAAGGACAGAGATTTAGGGAACTCAGACTGCAAGTACAGATCTGTAGTTAGTGGGAACATTTCAGTTAAATCGGATCCTCTTCCTGGCTCACGGTCCTCATTGCCCATAGTGGAAGCTACGTGACAGATCCCGTTCAGATTCAGTGGATCCACACATTCCCGAGGGTTTTTATCCTACACTTGTGGATACAATCTCAAGGACAATTTTTAACTTGTACTTATTACCAGTATATTAATCAGTACTTTTGAATTCAGATGACAGAAATCTAATTCAAAGTATCATAAGCAAAGAAATTAAATGCATTATCTGATTGAAATAAACAAATGGATCTAATTTCAGAAATAGATTCAAATATTCAAAAATATTCAAAAGGGATCTGTCTCTTTGTATCTCTAGGCTCTATTTTCTGCTCTTTGGCCTAATTCTCAAACAGGCTGCTCTATTTCTCTCTCTCTTTCTCTCTCTCTCTCTCTCTCTCTCTCTGTCTCTCTCCTCTCTGTCTCTCCTCTCTGTCATTCCTCTCTCTCTCTCTCTCTTTTTTTGCAGTATTAGGGATTGACTCTAGTGCACGCTAAGCAAGTGCTGTACCACTGAGCCACATCCCCTGCTCACCATCATCATTCATATGTTTATGAGATTGTGGGTAGAGAAGTAATTATATACAATTAATAAAATAATACAAGTCTAGAAGTATGTACTACTTTTTGTTGTCTTTATCTAAGCTTATTGAAGTAGCAAGTCAGGATATAAAATGTTCTGTAGCTTGTGCTTTTTTATGCTAAATAGATAAGACATTATAGAGAAAACTATAACAAACAGAAAAAATGAAAACATGTACATTTTCTTGCATATTAGATAATTAAATCTTTGGAAATATTCCACCAAATACGATTACAGGGTAAAAATACATAAAGTGAAAGCCAATGAAACTCAACAAGTGAAGCATTTTAGCAAACTTGAAAAGACTACACATGTTGTATATGTTTCTTCATTTGTCTTCTCATCTCTCTTGAGTACACTTTGGAAATCTTATCTGCCAAGTTCACAATTTTTAAATCGATAGTGGCCATTAAATCTAATAATAAAGAAGTCCAATTTAAAACTTCACCAAATTCTTGATTATGAATCACATCTAAGATTTTATATGAAATCAGGGGATATAGTAGAAGTATATGGTTTATTTTATTTTCAATTTATTCAGTGGATTATCTCTTACATGAAGTTCATTTAATAATTTTGCCAGAGAAACTCACTCCATCCATTCCTCATTGAACACCAATTAAGTAGCTTATGGGACATTGAAAGCTGGTAGTCCGTTTAATCTCCCAAAACCCATATTCTTTGGCTTCCACTAGTTCCAAGTCTCTATGACAAGTTGTTGTGACTCAAGTTGCTACTGATTTCATTAAGTATTGTGCAAGATGATTGAATATAAATAGGAAAAGGGTAGTTGTTTGGGAGAAAACTGAACCTAATGTTTGAGACTCAATAATGTCCTATCCTGTCACTACTGGAAAATAGGACCTAGAAATACATTACTTAGGAACAAATGTACAAATTTGGGGGTGCTGTAAAATTAAAGAATAAGGTTTACAATTACATTACAACCTCTTTTATGCTCTCATTCTACTCTAAATAGAAATGACGCTGGAAAGGGCCCTTTGGATATTATAGATATGGATATTCAAGAAATGTCAAGGGGAGATTTTAATGTATACATGGCAAAAACAGGCTTTGCTGTACATCAAAATATTGGTCAAAGAATGCACATGTACACAGTTTAAGTTATCACATAGTTCTGAATTAAAGTTCAGGGTCTGTCAATTTACCGAGTAAGACTTAATGATTCTTATCTTTTGTGTGCCCTCATTCTCTCAAGATATATTTCCTGTTTGTTTGTTTTCCTTCTTTTTTTTTAACTGGGGATTGAATCCAGGGAATTCTACCTCTGAGCTACACCCCTAGGCCTTTTTCTTTTGTTTTGTTTTGAAATAGAGTATCGCAACCTCGAATCTGCGATCCTGATCCTCCTCTCTCAGCCTACCAAGTACTGGGATTACAGGCATGTGCCACCATGCCTGGCTTTTTTTTTTTTCCTTCAAAGTTAGAAAGTGCATAAGAATGAGTGAATAAAAAATGAAAGGACACCATGAGACATGTTGGTTAACTTGGTAAAAACTATGTAATTAATATTAATAGAAATAATCCTGTTATGAATGACTCCCTGCAAATCCCTTGAGAATAACAATTCACCCATTAGTGAAATTAGTTCTTCTAACGCCTCATGGATTAAATTGAGAACTTTAAGGAGGCTATTTCCTAGCTGGTGCCAGGGGAAGCATTTTACTATTGGTAGCTTGACTAGCTTGACTTTAATATCAAGCCACATTTGGCCACCCTCAGTCACTGTAAAATGAAACGTGCCTATTACTCACAGATCAAGATGACAAGTAATGACTAAAGAAATTGTGACATTTTCCAGAAGTAAACACATTGTTTTGAAAAGGCTTGAAATCATTCTTTCTTTCCAGATTTTTAATCTCCCCATTGCTTTTCTTCCAGTGTTGATTATGGGGGCTATCTGGATTCAACAAGGTTTTATTTGCAAATGTTTTTATCATGTTTGAAAGATGAAAACTGCCTGATAGTATCATCATACTGACTTCACAGATCTGACTTGCCCAAGGTGGATGTAAATGACAGTTCTTCTAGAAGCAAGCAGGTGTAGGCTGGCTGCTGAACGGCTCAGTAGGAAGCTGACATTTCAACATTAAAGTCCAATGTGTCGGAGCATTCATTGTTCCAGTCCTAACAAACTGTCTAAATTACAAAATCCTGGCAACCCATTCTAGCCATTAAGCTCTATATCTCCCTATTTTCAGTCTGGAAAGCTTTTATTAATTCATAAAAGGATTTTCTCAGCCGAGAGAAATTGGAATCTGGCAGAGCAAACAACGAAACCAAGTCCACTCATTTCCCAGCTGAAAGATTTGACCAGATTCATTAACATTTGAATTACTTTTGAAAAATTCCACCCATCACTGATTACTATATATATTTTTAATGTGCTACTACAGACTCATATCTCCATGCCTTTTCATCCTATTGTATTTTGCACAGTATTTTTCATTTAGAATGTTCTAAGCATAGTTTATTATGCATTACTCCAATATTATAGTATTTTCTCTTTTGGAAAAGTTACAAATAGAGTCACAGTAAAAAAAGTATTAGCCAGAGCAACAAATGATATCTTCTCATCGGTAGCTTTTCAAGCTTTGCCCAATAAATTTTTTCTCAACCCTTATCTCATAAAGACTACAACAAGGAAAGAGTGAGACATTGTACTTTTTGCAGTTAAACCATTATTGATAAGTACAGAAATGATAACAATAATGTAAAGAAAAATAATCTTTCTATAACCATTGGAGCTAATTCATATAACTACCAAAATGATCTACTTCATAAAATTCCCTATGAAATTTCATAGTGTAACAAATTGTGCTTTTTTGGGAAGGATATTATAGATACATTAAAGTGCATAACGTGTACTAATCCATTGTATGCTCCTCAGGGATGTTTACATACACATATACAAGTAATCACTGAACAGACGAAGACATAGAACTTTTGCCCAAGACCCACTAAGATGACCTTCTGTCATCATTCCAGATTACCTACAGTCATTCTGACTGTCCAGTGTATTCTGACTTCTACCAGTATTCATGCTTTGCCTCATCTTGAGTTAATACAAATGAATAAAGCAATATGCACTCTTTTTTCTAGATCCTTCTATAAGTATTATATTTTTGCAGTAAGTTTACTTTGTGGCGAGTCACATCAGTAGTTTATTCTCTAATTGCTGTGTAGTAAATACATTTTATGATTATAACGTCATTTTAGCAACTTTATTAAGACAAAGTTCACATGACATGAAATTCACTCTTTTAAATGGCTAATTGAAAGGCTTTTAGTATATTCTCAGATTCGTGCAACTCTCAATGCTATCTAACATTTAAACATTTCTATCACTCCCAGAAGAAATCCCCTACCTTTCCTCAGTCGGTCCTCATAACCCCTCCGCTCTGCCTCTGAAAACTACTCATCTACTTTCTGCTTTCTGGCTCTATGAATTTTCCCATTCTAGACATTTCAATTACATGGACTCATACAATATGCACCACTGTTTATCCATGTACCGGTTGAAGGCATTCAGTTGTTTCCAGGTTGCGGTCATTATAAGTAATGCTATGAAAATTCTCTTGCCTTTGTGTTCTTGTTCACATTAATTTCTGGGCCATATAAATCATAAACCTAGATGACTAAACTTCTGAAAATGGTTATACAATTTTCCAATATTGCCAGGAATGTATAAAAGCTATAAATGTCCCATCAACTCTCCAACACTTTGTATTGTCAGTACTATTAATATTAAACATTATAGAAGTTGTATAGTAGAATCCCTTATCTCCTCCCTTATCTTATACCCTTTCAATCTTCCATTACATAAGTCAATCATCTCATGAACGCACCCCAAATCATACAATCGTAGGTGTTTCAGAATCCAGTCAAGTTGACAATCCAGAAACCTGCATCATTTTCTATGTTGGGTGTTCTTTGTTTCTTTCTAAATTTTCTTGCTTTAATTTGGCATCATTAAAATCTATTGAAAGATATTTTCATATTTATAATAGTGTGGCTCTGTTGATAATTTCTCTCAACTTCTGTTTTTTGTTAAACATCAAGTAGATTTTTGCTGCTTACAGATTTCGAACAGGTAAAGTTTTCTTTTATCATATTAAAGATGTAAATTATTTGGTATCCATAATTCTATTGCAAAGTCTGCCATCAAGCTCAATATTTTCCTTTTGAAAAGAATTCATCTTTTTCTGCCAGCTGTTTTCTTTTTATGCCATATATTTAACCTTTTCTCCATGCTCTTTTATATGTTTGTAGCAGGGACTACAAAGTCCCTTTCTGCCAATTTTAACTTATGAATCTTTTAATAGGTGATTCTATTGGCTCTTTTTGTCCTTGGGCCACGTTTTCTGGTTTTTTTTTTTTTTTTTACTTTGTGTCACATATCTTTGCTTCTAAACCTCTCCCGAATTTTTTCTGCATGCCAGACATTGTTTCTGAAATGAATCATGACTGCGTTTAATGTGCATTTTCTAGCATGATGGACAAATCACCTAAATCCAACAGAGTTAAACATAGCCAGGAAAGGGTTTCATTCACCTTGTTCTCACTCTTAAGGACAAGATCTTAATGACAAGCTCTATCAGTATACCTGACAGGACAGGTGGCCCTCCCTCTGCCAGGGTATTGATTTTTAAGCACTGTTCGACTGCGCAGAATTTCAGCCCATGTTTGCATCCCAAGCCCTTGCTTCCTCAGCGCTTGGCTCACATCACCCCCCACAGTGGGAGAGAATCGGCAGCCTTGCATGTGGCCCTCTCTACATTCCAACTGCGACACCAGACACTGCAGCAATCAGAAGCTCCACGGCTTATCTTTACCCCAGCAGAGGCTTTCTGCTCATGGCATGTCTGGTCCTCAGTCTAGGCCCAGATTGGCAAATGCCCCCTGAAGGGGAAAAACGCAGAGGGGATGTGTGTAGAGATGCCACTTGAATAAGAAGGAAGCTTTTCTGTCTAATGTCTTCTAAAATAATATGATTCTTGTAATAAGCAATTTTACCATCGTTTAAATAGTAGAAATTGAATCTGAGCCCTCGCACTACAGGCCACAACCTTTAGCTAAGCATTTGCTAAAAAGGGCCTACAATAGTAAATATGTGTCTCTTGAGAACCTTAGATTATTTCTGAGAACATAATTAACAAAACATGAAGATCTCTGTCTCCAAGATTTCATGGGAGGACAGAATCGTAAATTTGAAGACTACCATCTAATAAGCACCACTGGGCTGATCTCATTTACCTTAACCAGCCCCTTGTACTTTTTACTTCTTTGATTCTACTGAACCCCACAATCTACCCTCCCTCTAAAACATTCAAATCAGAATGGAGCTAAGCTTTACCCCTACCACTAAGCATTTTATTTTATTTATTTTATTTTGTGTGTGTGTGTGTGTGTGTGTGTGTGTGTGTGAGAGAGAGAGAGAGAGAGAGAGAGAGAGGGAGAGAGACTGGGGATTGAACCCAAGGGCATTCTACCTCCAAGCTATATCCCTGCCCCCTTTTATTTTTTTGGTTTAAAACAGGGTCTCTCTACATTGCTGAGAGTCTCACTAAGTTGCTGAGGTTGGACTTGAACCTGTGATCCTACTTTCCCAGCTTTTAAAGTACTGGGAGTGCAGTGTGTACCACCACACCTGGCTTACGCATTTTAAAATAATTTCCTCATTTCCTGGTGTGTGTGTGTGTGTGTGTGTGTGTGTGTGTGTGTGTGTTTGTGTGTGTGTGTATGTGTGTTGTAGTGCTGGGATTTAACCCGGAGACTTGTGTATGTTAGGCATATTCTCTGCCACTAAGTTTCATTCCCAGCCCCTAATTTCCTCATTCCTCATTGCTGTATAAGAACATACTATCATGTGAGATGCCTTAAAGTCTGACCTAGGGATGATCCTGAGCTGGATGGAACTAAAAGTCTCAGACCAATAGAACCTCAGATTCTGAACTGGGAGTTACATAGACTAAAAGCAAGAGTGAGATGTGCTGACCATGGACTTACAACACAGGTTAGTCAACATTCTCACTGCTATAATTCAACTATAATCCAACTTAGAGGAAGGAAGATTTATTTGCTCACAGTTCTTTTGTAGATTCCAAGTGAGGCAGGGCAGAGTGAGGCAGGGCAGAGGACCTGGGAACAGGAAGAATGAAAGCAGCCATCTGCATTCCCCTTCTGTGAGGTTTGGGGGTGAGCAAGAAGGTGAGAGACTGATGGGCGCCAGGGAATCAGGGCCCTGGCCAGCCCACAGTAATCATTCAAGTTAAGGATCGAAATTGTGCAAAAGTTATTGGTCCCGCAAAACCCAGTTCTGAACAATCATAAAAGAACAGATAGGAAACCTCAGGAAGATTTAAAAGCCCACTCCTAAGGGCTTAAAGGTCCCTCTCTTTCTGGGAGCCCCCTTGGGGGGAGCTGCTTTGTCCTCTATCTTTCCCTAACAAAATAAACTTTCATATTTCTGTGCCCTTCCTGGTCCTTGGACTTCATTCATTGAGATCCACAGGACAAGAACCCCTGTTTCAACACCACCTTTTCAATGTTGGTGTTGGCCGGGGACCATGGGAGAGTAAGTGAAAAAGAAAAAAAAACTTTGGGGGGCTTCTACCAGGTGATCTTACAAACTCAGATTGGGTATTTTAAACCCACGTGGTTTACATTTAAACTTAATCTGCTGTGCCTCTTAAAGAACAGCAAATAAATAGAAAAGAAAAAAAAAAGGCGGGCTGTCCCCAGTCTCAGAAAACAAGGCCAGCCCCACAGGGACAGCCTGGGAGCCTGGGGCGGGGGTCATGGCTGGGGGCACAGGAACCATGGCAGCCTGCGCTGGGGGAGCCCCATCCCTGCGAACAGACTGGTGCAATGGTGCCGCTCCCCCGGCCTCCCAGCCCACGGTGCCTCCACTGAGCGCGTGGGCATACTGTGCTTTGTCAAGCCCAGCCATGCTAGTGTCCCCTGCTGGGGCATGACCCAACCAGTATATGCCCCCAAGCCACAGTCCCGCGGAACCAGGGAGTAAAAGCAGGCAGCCAGGTGTCTGAGGTGCCCGCAGCCTACCTGGGACCGCCTATGGGCCTCCAGTCCTGCAATGGGGGGCCTCCCTGAGCCATGCTCCCGCAGGGCCTGCCTGCCATGCTGAGCGCCTGGGCTGGGCAGCGCCTCTGAGATGGGTGGGCTGCCCTGGGCCGTGCTATTTCTAACAGCTAAATTTACATATAAACAGATGCTGTAGCCTAAGCTCAGAAAACATAGAGAACTAGTCAGAACTTAGTTGCCTGATTCACCTGGATTCTCTAAAAATTTGGGAGAGCTACCATTGGCTATGGGGATGGGTTTAAGCCTCCACTCCACATGGTGTGGTGGGAAGGAAAACAAAGAGGAGTTCTCCACCATCCCAAATTTAACATCATGAGAAGGGAGGTGTCTGCTACAGTCTCTGGAAGGGGCAAGCGGCCCCTCCCATGAGTGATTGATAACATCTCCTAGTCCTCAGATGGTCAAGCTCACAAAAGATGCTTAAGTTTGTTTCTTACAAGCCTGTAAGATCATTCTGCTTTCTAATGTGATTTGTTTTCTTATACTCAAAGCCAATTCTAAGATTTTTAGGAAGAAGAAATAAAACCAAGAGTCTCCTTATACAAGGACCTATACAATTTTACAGCAAAATATAGTATTTTATTACAGAACATATGGCCGTCTTCATTTTTTTGAGCTCATGGATTTTTACAAATTCCCTCTAAATTTGCATGTGTATATTTTCTGTTTTGATTCATTTTTTTGTTTTGTCTCTGATTTATTTTTGTTTTGTCTAGCTGGAGATTTTCTGGGTCTACCTTTTTGATTTTTTTCTCCTGCTGTCTTTACTCAGAAGCTATTCAAGGGTTAATTCTCTGTTCAGCATCTCTATGTTTTGTTGTGTTATGTGTATATTATATTTGTCTACATGCTACCACAAATTAACCTATTAATAAATTGAGTGCTCATAAAATTAAAAAACAAGAAAATCAAATGCCTCTGAGTTCACGTGACTTAAATAAATCTGAGTAAATAGAAGATGTGTTCGTGAGATTAAAATAAAAAGTCCTAAAATTATTAACACATGCCTTTTTCCCTAGGTAAATGATCAATCAAGATTATATCTACCTATATAGGATGTTTCCAAATGCAATGTTCATTGCTCTTAAAATTTTTTTGGTCAAGAAAATTGTTTCTTTTTGTTTTGTTTTGTTTTTTTGCGGTACCGGGGATTGAGCCCAGGGGCGTTCTACCTCCGGCCTACACCCCCGGCCCTATTTTTTATACTTTTATTTTGAAACCAGGTCTCACAAAGTTGCGGAGGGCCTCACTAAGTAGAGAGAGAGAGAGAGCAAATGCGAGAGAGAGCTGAGGCTGGCCGCGAACCCGGATCCTCTGGTCTCTGACTCCCAAAGTACTGGGATTACAAGCGTGCGCCACCACGCCCGGCCTAAGAAAATTATTTTAAGACACTAATGATGTTTATTTGATGTCATGATTTTTCAGGGGAATCTAAAATTTAATTATTAGATTAAATTGGGTAAATACAAAATGTAATTATTGCTTTAAAATGCTCTTGGCTTCATAAGATCTAAAGTAACATTTGAGTCTATTAAATGGGCTTCTAAAGTATTGGTATATACTATAAAATTGCTTTGTTTTTGTGTCTTTACTAAAAGACAACCAAGGTTGGTGGAAATCAGGGTTTAGGTCAATGTGTAATTCTGTATACATTGCTTTGATAGGCACAACTATGTATTCTTTTACCTGAACACCCTAAAAAATTGGAAATGATGATCAGACCAATTAAACACACCTTAACAACCTTTAGCTGATAGAGCTGCAGATGCTGGACATCCTGAGTTTCATTCCCTTACTAGCCACTGTCCTAAGGAAACTAAACACAAATAGACTATATACACTTCCCTTTGACAACAAGGGTAAGTCACGGACAAGCAGCAACACGTGCTGCATTTACCACGGTGCAATCAGGCCCACGGTCATCAGAGTCTGGTCTCACGTCTCACTGACATCCTACCACAGATGCATCACATGTGTATCTGACAGCCATAACTAGGGGTCAGCTCTTTGTCACGCTGGTAAACATGGATAAACCCAATAGACACGCCCCCGTTTATGGCCATGCATGAAATGGGTGCCAGGTAGCCCAGAGGACGCTCTGGGACAAGTCGCACAGTGAGAGAACTAAAAGGACGCTTTTATTTTTCCTCTATCTCTTGAGCCTGCCAGCACCCCATTGAATTCCTAGTCTTTTTCTGTGCCTGAGTTTGGTAATATAGATAAAAAGACAGAAAAAAAAGTGTAAACAATGACACTATCTTGCAGCTAGATCTGTTTTACAAGAGGAAAGTAAAGGATCTAAAGTTTATATTAAGGAGAAATCCAAAGCTATGCCAACAAGGTAAATCAGATATGGCCCTTCTGCCCACACTAACAGATAAATAATTGTCATACCACCAGAGCCCCAAAAGACAAAAGGAAACCCAATAAATAAAAGGAGATATTTGTAGGTATGAGGGATATTACAATAAAGAAAGTTAAAAGAAAGAGGGAATGATTTTAGGTGGAAAAGAATTTTGTGTGGCAAGAATTTTGTTCTAAATGACTGAGTTATCCCATAGGGAAAATAAAGATGAGAACAAAAATCAGAAGGTTAAGCAAGTAGCAGAGGGTTTGAGGAATAATTTTGCAAATAGGTTTGCAAATAATTTGTAAAGGGTGAAATGTATAAAAAAAGTTGTATGTGATAAAGCTGGTTGGTTAAGATTAAAGGAAAAATTTTAAAGGGTTTTCTAAAAGTTGCATTAAATGCATTGATCCTATGTTTAAAACAATTTGGTTTTCTTAAGATATTGATCTGCCTTTGGTAAAATTTTACAAAAACAAGCCTAGACAGCAAAAATTTAACATCCTACTAGGATAATTTCCTGTGTTTCCCACTATATATTTTTACAACAATGTTTTAGATATTTGGGTTCTCAAAATGTACAGGACTTCTGAAATACAAAATGTAAGATTACTAAGCTAATAACACCTAAACAAACAAAATGATGATAGCCTTTCCACATTTATACTTATATGTTCCTAATTGCATTATGACCATCTTCTTTATGCAAAGATACAAATGGGATTTGTTTTATTCCTGATAATTCTCTTTTACGCTTTTCTTATAAAACTGTATAACTGTTTGTTGAATTTAACAGAGGTACAACACACAAAGACAGCTTAAAAGGTGAAACTGATCTGGGTGTTCAACAACTAAGACTTAGAAAATAATCAGGAAATAAAAGGACTAAGGAGAAACGACCAATAGTTTGGGCTCAAGTCCTCCAAGGTCAAATAGGAACCAGAGGTAATGGGACTTTGCTCAAGGCCCCTCCAACTCTGATGAGTCATCTGACTTCCCAGAACAGGGAGATCATTAAGGCCCCAGAGGCTGGGAGCCTCCAGCACATACTCTGCAAAAAGGAGGGTCACCAGAGAGAAAATATCCTCTCTGCTTCAAAGAAAGCCAAATGGTCAGTGAGATCAAGACCTGTCCTGGCAGAGGGCACAGCAGATGGTAGAGGTAAAGCCTTACCAAATCCCTAAGAATAACCCTGAGGAGCCTTGACTGACCTTAATAACAAAAATGTTAGACAAACTTATGTTTGCCCAACATTGGGCTTGAACACCCAGCAGGAAAGTATAACCAAAAATAAGTGTGTTATTCTGGGGTAAAAAAGAGTCATACTCATGGAGCCATGTAAAAGACCACCCATATAATATACCTGTCTTCTGACTTTGGCTCCACCTTATATTCTACATTATAATTTATAATGGTACTTCTGCTTTTAGGTTCACAAAAAATAAGATGCGACACCAAATGTTCAAAACCTCCCTCCAGTTAAGTCCTTATAAGATGCTGTAAAATCAAACCTGCAATTCTTGAGATTTTACAAGTCCAGGACCATCAAACAATACAAAAAGTGGAGATTCCTATTTCTGTAAGCTCCTGGAAGATCAAAATACTTTTCAAAATCCTATGGATAAAAAACCTGTTTCAGCTAAGTTAAAAACAACATGCTTGATTTTTTTTTTCCAGGCTGTGTGGAACAAAAACTTTTAACAATGTTACATATATAATGACTCATGATCTATGCAAATGGATGACTACCTGGCCTCCAATTTAAAATGCTAACAGGTGGATGACCCAAGGTAATGGGTTATAAAAAAAAAACATTATGACAAGATTTCTAAGTTACTGTATAATATACTAATATGTCAGTTTTTCATGTAGATACTCACTGAACCACCATGAATGACTTTGAGCCAGGATCACCAGACTCCTTCAGCCCTCCAGCTCCAGATGACTATGAAAACAAAACATCATATGAAGAATTCCTTCTTCCACAGTCCTCTAGATCATCCATCATCCCCAGAGACCCTAAACTGCAGTACCCTGACAGCGCCCCCTACCAGCTGGAAGCAGTTACATCGGTCATTGCCCATTTTCCTAACAGCAGTTAGGGTCACATCATCAAAGGGGGGACATGAGTCAGGGCAGAGTGAGGCAGGGCAGAGGACCTGGGAACAGGAAGAATTAAAGCAGCCATCTGGCACCAGACATGGTGGTGCATGCTTGTAATCCCAGTACTTGGGAGGTGGAGACCGTAGGATCCGGGTTCTCGGCCAGCCTCAGCTACTTAGTGAGGTCCTCCGCAACTTCGTAAGACCCGGTTTCAAAATAAAGTATAAAAAATAGGGCTGGGGGTATAGTGCGGAGGTAAAACGCCCCTGGGTTCAATCCCTGGTATCGCAAAAAAAAAAAAAAGCAGCCATCTGCATCCCCCTTTCTGTGAGGTTGGGGGAGGCGAGCAGGAAGGTGAGAGACTGATGAGCACCAGGGAATAAGGGCCCTGACCAGCACAAAGATAATCATTCAATTTAAGGATCAAAATTGTGCAAAAGTCATTGGTCCCCCAAAATCCAATTCTGAACAATCATTAAAAAAAAGATAGAAAACCTCAGGAAGGTCTAAAAGCCCACTCCCCAAGGGCTTGAAGGTCCCTCTCTTTCTGGGACTCCCCCCTTTGGGGGGGGAGCTGCTTTGTCTTCTATCTTTCCCTAACTTAAAATAAACTTTCATATTTCTATGCTTCCTGGTCCTTGGACTTCATTCATTGAGATCCACAGGACAAGAACCCCTGTTTCAACACCCCTGTTTCACAAGTTCAGTCTATGTAAGTCCAGGGCCTCTGGAATCTTAGGGCATGGCGGTGAGAAGGAGAGAGCGGTATAGCACACATGCTCTGCTCCTCTCATCAAGGAGCCTGGAGGAGGCTGGAAACAGAGAGAACAAGCAAGCAAGGGGATTCAAAGACACAAGCACAATCCCTAAGGTCACACCCCCTGGGACCCACCTTCTCCAGTCATCCTCACCAGCCTAGGTTACCAGCCAGATAAATCTATTACAATGGCTTTATCTACTGATGAGATTACAACCCTCATGGCTTAACTATATTAACCCTGAGCTCTTCAGGGGACCTTCTATATCTAACCATAACCGATACAAACATCCAGTCAAGACCCAAGACATTATCAGACCCATTCACTTCCAAAAACACTTAAATACCCTCTTCATTGGCCAGCTGGGGTTTCAGATGCAAGCATGCCTTCTGACTCTGTCAGTTAACCTTCAATAAAGCTCTTTTTTTTGCAAGAACCAGTTCCATTGGTTTCACTTCTATTCATATCAGGCAGTGAGCCCTTGCTTGGTATCAAAATGTTGGTCTACTAGTAGCTTCTACATAATAATTGGAATCATGTGAATGAGCAATGGATACTTAAGTGGCTGCTTGTAAATATTTTAGGATTATGGCTGCATAAGTAAAGATGAAATATCACAGCACCCACCTTTAAAATAAAACATTAACAGACTGAGATCAAGGAATATTACTCAGAAGGATGCAGAACTTTCTGACTTTTTTTATTCTTTAAAAGTCATAAAGAATATTAATTCAGAAATCATTTAATCACTCTTAATGCTATGGAATGAATACTTATAAACTATTGAAGTGCTTGAATGCTAAGTGATAGTTATGAAAATAAGAAATATACAATTTCATATTTCTTTTTGTCATTAACTTAAACCACTCTTCCATTTATTTTTCATGGTCCATTAATTGCCTGCCTTTCACAAAGCTTTATTAAGTACCCCCTAGCTACATAAAATAAAAGTAATAAAAAGAATAAATGTAGCCAGTGAGATCCCCAAATTAATAAAAAAATCTTTCCTTAGAGTAGATTTAGTAAATAAAAATGATAATAATAATATCCTTTTTAGCCTAGGTTGTCCAGTTAACAGATTAGGAACTATAGTTCTTAAATGTTTCCTTGATAGACTCACAAAACTTACTCTGCCATGCATTCCCTGCTCTTCCTCCTCCACCCTCTTCCTCTTCCTCTTCTCTTCCTCTCTCTCTTTTATCTCCTTTTGATATTCCCCTCTAAACTCCACTGTTAAAACTTTTTTTTTTTTTTCGCGGTACCGAGGATTGAACGCAGGGGCATTCTACCTCCATGCTACACCCCCGGCCCTATTTTTTATACTTTATTTTGAAACTGGGTCTCACGAAGTTGCAGGGGGCCTCACTGAGTAGAGAGAGAGAGAGAGAGAGAGAGAGAGAGAGAGAGAGAGCGCTGAGGCTGGCCGCAAACCGGGATCCTCCGGTCTCCGCCTCCCAAAGTACTGGGATTACAAGCATGCGCCACCACGCCCGACTTGTTAAAACTTAAGGAAAGAAAAAAAAATGAGGCAAGTAGCACCTTTTCCTCCAAGCAAGCCTAATTCACAGTAGCTACTCAACAAATATTTCTTGAATAAATAAATTAATTGAATTCAGATAATATGGGAATGAATAAATTATTGAATGGGTTAAAATATCACTTTATGATTGGGAGCCTCTGAGAAAATTATTTCTCAACTCAGATCACATAATATTCTCAAGTCAATTCTGTTCCTTTGTGTTTTTTCTATTTAAATGGAATGAAATATTTCTTACCCATGTTACTGAACATTTCTAGAGATCTTTATTTTCTTTTGCTACAACCCTAGTATCAATTGTCCTTTAATATTTTATCTTTGGTGTTTGTCTAAGTCATATGTCATGACATGTTACAACATTTGTAATGCTATTCACAGTGAATGGGTTCAATTTGACTTCTCAATGGCTCTACACTTGAATAAGCACTTGTGCATTCCCTACTTGTCATATGAAAAGTTTCTCATTAAAATATAGTTTGGTTGTCAGCAATGCTTTTATTTAATCCTATATTAAATGTGTGAACTAATGGAAAAAAGTATAAAATATACAAAAATAAATTATAAAACTGAATATTAGCAAAATTAAAATTTCTCCCAACTAACATTCATGAATATTTATCCTATAGTCTTAGAAGTTTTATAGTTATAGATTTTAAATTTAGGTACAGTTCAAGTTAGTTTTGTATATAGTTCAAGACTGAAGTTCTTTCTTTCTTTCTTTCTTTCTTTCTTTCTTTCTTTCTTTCCTTCCTTCCTTCCTTCCTTCCTTCTTTCATTCCTTCCTTTCTTCATTTTTGCATGCAGGTATCTGAAAAGCTTATGTGTTGAAAGTATGTCCCCAATGCAACCATATTCAGAGGTGAAATAATTGAATCAGAGCTCTAATCTCATTAGTAGATAAATCCACAAAAGGATGAATAATTTGAATGGATTTACTGGGTGATAACTTTGGTGGGACTTGGCTGAAGGAGGTGGGTCACTGGGGGCTGTGGCCTTGGAGACTATATTTTTCCCTGGTCACTTCCTGTCACTCTCTCCACTTTCAGCCCCCAGATGTGAGAGCAGGATCTCTCCACCGTGCTTTGCCTTTGTGGTTTCTGTCTTGGAGCCAGCCAATTATGGACTGATTCTCAGAAACTGTGAGCCCAAATAAACCTACCCTCCTCTATGTTGTGCTTGCCAAGTACTTTGGTCACAGCAGTGGAAAAGCTCACTAAGATAATATCCAATTGTCTAAACCTTGCTCGTTGAAAATAATTTTTTCTCCATTTAATTTCCTTGGTAAACATTTCAACGTTGACCTTATGCCAACTGTCTCTCTTGTATTCCATCTATCAATATGTCCTTCCCTTCACATTACCTTGGTTACAGCATATTCCTGTTAATCTTGAATCAACATTAAAAATATGTATATTTTGTATATTAATTCTTTTTATCACAGAGTATCTTAAACTTCTGAATACATCCACATTTCTTTCCAGGACTTTTTTCTTCTCAATTATTTTACCTGCTAGAAATATTACCATGTTATCAAATATTAGATAATAATTTTATAATCCCTCTTTATCATTTTATAATCCAATATATCTCTAAGATCATTACATCATCAGCCTTACCAAATAAGAGCTCTACCTGTGTCTGATTTGAAAACATCTAACTATATGATTTAATTTGCTTGATCTGAATATTATGTTGTACAACATTTTTAGACTATTCTCAAAGTGGATTTAAGGGGATTATAAGAAGGAAAATATGCACACAATAAATAGAAATGTGTTCATGATGGTAGTTACAACTTATCAAATATCATGTGAGCACACAATGAGATGAAGAAAGTACTCACAAGAAGTTCATCATGCCAGTACCCTGGGATCAGACTGCTAACATCTAGAACTGTGAGAAAATACATTTCTATTGTGCTGTTTGTTTGTTTGTTTGTTTGTTTGTTTGTTTGTTTGTTTGTTGGAGTATTGGGGATTGAACCCAGGGGCATTCTCCCTCTGAGCTACAACCCCAGGCCTATTTTATCTTTTATTTTGAAATAGGGTCTCACTAAATTGTGGAGGGCCTCACTAAGTTCCTGAGGCTGGCTGCGAACCTGCGGTTCTCCTGTCTCAGCCTCCTGAGTAGTGGGATTACAAACATACACCACCACACCCAACACATTTCTGTTCTGTAAGGAATCCATTCTATGATATTTTCTTATCATAGGCTAAGGTGATAAATAGAACTTTAAATTATTTTCAAATTATTTTCTTTCCTATGCATCTTTTATTCTAGTCATACAATCCCCGAGCCATGCCACGACCTTCCTTTCCTTTACATCTTCATTGCTTTCAACTTGTTTTTCCCTTTTGCTACAATGATTTTCTTTACATAATTCATTTGCCAAATTCCTTCATTCTTTTCAAGTCCCAAGTTATTCAAATATCCCATTTCAAAAAGACTTACCCAACTCACCTAAACAGAATTAAGTTCTTTGCTTATTTATCATGTTGCTTGTATTTGTATTATAGAACTGTTGTATAGTGGTTTAATTGTGTTTACATGTGTATTTTTCTAATTGACCACGATTCTAAAAGTAGGTTTATTATTTATTCACTTCTGAATGGATTCAAGCCTACCACAGTAACTGCAATATAAAAAAAAAAAAAGAATATTACTCATCTTAACCAGCACAAACACTCTAAAGTTAAGGTAACTTTGCTTCATTTTTCATTTCTTCTTGACTATTTACCTCGACACATCATTTGTCCTACTTTAGTACTAGAAATTTTCTCTGATCTTATAAAAAAAGTTACACAAGAATTTAACATATAGAACATACATAAAGTCTATTTTAATGCCACAACCCATGTTTCATCTTGAATTTATTACTAAAACTAGTAGGCCTTTTATAAAATTAAAACAATTTTAAAAATCAAAACTGAAGAATTGTAAAACTCCTCACATATCCCTGACATCAAAAATGTTGACTAAGTAGTATTTGTGTACAAAAAAGTCGAAGGCAATGCTTTTTGAAATGAATTGTGATGAAATATTCTGATATTACCTGGTTACTATGGTGATGAGTTAATCTGCATTTTAATTTGGGGTATTAGCATTATTGCCTCATTCTTACACTTGCTAATGAAGTATATGGCTCAGCAACAATTATTATAGTGTCAGGAAGAATTTAAAAATCTGATATCATATGAGGACTTGTAAACAAATGGTGCTGAATGTATTTAGATGGACAAAACCTCATATACATTTACAATACTCTCTGTGGACTGCCCCACTGGTAGATCCAGCTGGGCCTTCTCTGCAATATTTATTTATTTATTTATTTATTTATTTATTTATTTATTTTTATTTATTTATTTATTTTTTTTTTTTGCGGTACCAGGGATTGAACCCAGAGGGGTTCTACCTCCGAACTACATCCCCGGCCCTATTTTTTATACTTTATTTTGAAACCGGGTCTCACGAAGTTGCCAAGGGCCTCACTAAGTAGAGAGAGAGAGAGAAAGAGAGAGAGACAGGGAGAGAGAGAGAGAGAGAACTGAGGCTGGCCGTGAACCTGGATCCTCCGGTCTCCGCCTCCCAAAGTACTGGGATTACAAGCATGCGCCACCACGCCTGGCTCTCTGCAATATTTAAATAAAGGAATCACAATAGGCAAGAAATCTTTCCAAAAGCAGTGGTTCTCAGCTGAGAGTGATTTTTCTGTCCAATGGAACATTTAGCAATTCCTGAAGACATTTTGTCACAAGTCCACATGGGGGAAAGGAGAGTACCATTGGCATCAAACAAGATGCTGCTAACATCCAACATTGCAGAGACAGGACTTCAAAAAGAAGAATTACCCAGCCACAAGTGCAACAGCACCAAGACTGCGAAATCCTGGTCTCAGTTATGGAGATGTGTAGAAGGAGGTCAGCTGTCCACGAGGCTCTGAGTTTTCCCTTTACTATCTTTACTCAAGAAGATGCTCAGGAGCTTCTAATAGTATCACTGTGTCATTCTTCTCCAGGTCTGTGTACTCAAGACACACGAATTCTACTTTGTTAGGTAAGGTATAGATGTATGAAAACCTAAGTAACAGCACTAAATAAAGCAATAAATGTTTAAAAAAAAAGGAATCCAAAGAATTCAAAGAAAAAGAGGGAATCTTATCAGGGGGACTCAGTGCACAGATTCTGAGTCCTCTGTGTGAATTTTAATCTCAGCTTCAATGGTTTCTAATTATAAGGCTCAGGGCAAAACACTAGACTTCTGGAAGCCTCCACATGCGCATCTGTAAACTGAGACCTCGATTTTGGGGTAGGTAATGAAAAGTAAAGAAGTTAGTATTTGGGGGTTACTTATAAAAATGCCTGGCATGTAATGTCAGCTATCATTATTGCTAAGATGATACCATAGCATTCAGAGATGTTCTTATGGAAAATATTGTTTTTTTTTTTTTTATCTGGAATCACAGAATAGGTAGCTTTTAGATAGGTGAAAAAAGAAAAAACATACATGTCCTGTGAGGGGAGCATCAGGTTGTACTGGATGCAGTGCAGGGTTTCCCCTCCCCCGGCTCTTTTCATTGGCTCCTTGGGGTTTCTATTCGCTCCGTTCTTTAGAAGTTCTAAAGTGGTCATTTCCAACCTGAACCAAGATGCCACATCATGTGGCTTAAGGAGGATAAGGCAAACGTAATACAAAAATTATCTTTTTTGAACTGTAAAATATTTTTTTCTGCATTTTACATTTCAACTTACTTTGCTAAAACTAAACTTTTGTATGTTTTGGATCTATTTTTCAAATTGGTTTCGGTGTCGATTATACCATATTTCATAAGCATTAAAAAGGATTAAGCTAGTGTAAAAGACATGCTATTTTCAAAATGATTATATTTGTATTATGGAAACAAAAAATGAGCTTTAGGGTTTTGTTGTCAAGGTGATTTGCTTGAAGTCCTTAATATGAATTTGAGTATATTGTGGAAGGGAAAGAAGTCATATGTTCAACCAAAATCTGAAAACTTGAAATGAAGCTGCCTGTGTCTCACTGAAACATCACATAAACATCATAATAGTACATCCATCAGTATAATAGAAAAAACTCTATATATATCCTAAATTGAGCCAGTATCATAAATAACAAAATGAAATGCCAAGTGCATTCATCTATATACAGGGAATTTTAAAAATAATCTAGTTTCAATATCATATATTGTTTTCCTTGAAAACAAATAAGACTGGTGAACATAAGCAATTTCCTCCAAGGTCATTCAACAGAACATTTTAAGGGTAGAATCAGAAATGGAACTTGACTTTGCAACAAGATTTTCAAACTTGTTGATTCTAGAAATCTTATGAATTGCTTATGGGATGAGACTGTAGTTTCTTTTATAAGATGACAAATAGTTAAACTAACTCCAATCATTGGCTTTATTTAATTTCTTAGAAGGCATGCTTCCAAAAACTCACAATCCTAGCTAACATATTTTTTTCTTTTTTCTCTTCTGTACCATTGCCTTCTACCTATCATCTATATGAGTAAAAACTGAAAAATCTTTAAAATGCTATCTATGGATGCCTGACAACTGTAAACATTTTCAAAACTATTTTTGAGAAAGAAAAATATATAATCTAAACAACAAAATCACTGGAATGAACATAATGCAAATAAATATGGCAAAAATGGAATGGTTTGTGATGCAAATTACTTTGAATGGTGAATTAAGGAAGCATAGAAAGAACATTATGCTATACATGTGTGTACATATGCATCTTTTATGTATTAATTTCATGGGAAACTGCCAATATTTCCTCTTTTAGGTCTTTAGAATAGTTGAATCACTGGTGTCTTCTACTTTAAATGGTCTCAGGATATTTTGAGAGAACAGTTTAAATTGATTTTACTGCTCTGCCAACATAGCTATAGTTGAAAAACAGAGTAGGAAATGCATATAAATTAGGTTATTTTGCAAATTGGTAACATCTTCAATATTATCTTCCATCTCTTAATGGATTTAAATTAGGAACACTAATGACTCTGTTAGCATATTTTGTGCTCAGTAGGAAGCACCAATGGAAGAGTTCTTTGGGTACATTTGAAGAGAGATAAACAATTGAGTATCATTAGCACCAAAATCAAAATAATATTTCACTGAAAATAGAGAATTTTAAAGAATTGTCAAATACAGCTCAGAGCATTTTAAATAAATGTATGAGTAGTTGTAAGCCATGCTGAAAGGAAGAACTTATTGAAATGCACAATTTTCCTTGTCTTAATTTACAATTTAAATAATTCTCTTCCTATGTTAATCATTCTCAAATGAGTTTTGTTATGTCTTATAAAGACATTATCTTTCAGGCATGATGGTGCACGCCTGTAATCCCAGTACTTGGAAGACTGAGACCGAAGTATCTCAGGTTCAAGGCCAGCCTCACCAATTTAGGGAGACCCTCAGTAATTTAGTGATACGTTGCTTCAAAAATAATTTTTTAAATAAGGGCTGGTGTTGTAGCTTGGAGATAGAAACCCCTGTGTTCAATGCCCAGTACAAAAATTAAAAATAATATCCTAGACTAGAAAGTTATTCATCAGGTGTATGGCATAATGTCTTTAATGATATTTTAGTAGAAATGATTTGTTTATATTTGTTCTTTTGCTATATTTTGCATGGTTATTTTTATATTTAAAACTGGAATTTGAACTGTTGGAGTGAGTCAAGTCATATTTGGCTACTTGAGCAAACTGATTTTCAATTAGGAGTTTGCAACATGCACAAATAGAGGAATTTTAAGTAAACACAGCAAATACAGATAAAGGACTGAATTGGGTTAGAAAAACCAGTAACTGAAGCTTCTCTCTCTCTCTCTCTCCCTCCCTCCCTCCCTCTCCCTCCTTCTCTCTCTCTCTCTCTCCTGCAGAGTAGTTTCCTCAGTCTGAGTACTATCTGAATCCTATAGATCTTTGACATCCAAGCATTATGACCAGCATACTTTTATAAGTTCAGCTCAGAGCAAGCTGCCCCAGGCTTCTGGTATACTACAAGTCCTAATACCTGGATACAAAGCCCCAGGCTAGATCAGCTCTTTGTTTACCTCAAGGTGATGGGGCCAAAATCGCCCCATTCAACTGTGATCACAAATACTTTTTGTCATGAAGCAAAATTTTTTGTTCATCTAATTAGAATTTGCTGGATTTCTGCCATTGTGCTATGGTTTGGATATGGTTTAAGTGTGTCCCCCAAAAGGTCATCATGTACTTACCACTGTACAATTCTCTTCCTTTACAATCATCTCACTTCTATGTTCAAAACAGAGGAAATGGATCAAAGTGTGAATACTTTCAAGTCTTTAGACTGGAAATCTGCAGATGGAACCATGAGATATAGTTTTTTAGTTTATTATTTATGCTATTCTTAGTAAAGAAAACACAAAATAGGTAAATAGAAAGGAAGTGAGAAAGAGGAGAGTATTTTTTATATTTTCTAGATATACCAGAGAAGAAATGGCACATACATTAATCATTTTAGGTGCTATAAATGTGTCTATCTCATGATCAACTGTTTAGGAAAAGAAAATAAGTGAAATGGTGCCATTTTAATTTTCTATTATCTTCGATGTTGGAGTTTAAGACATAGATAGATGAAGATATATATTATATACATATGATTTGCATAACCCATCCAGAAATCATGCTCATAAGTCAAGTCAATTATACTTCTATCAAAATTTTTAGAATTTATTGTGTCACCTGAACTTGTGGTATACAGTTCAGCTTATTCAAGTCACTGGGGCTTTAATTTCTTGTTCAGGAAGAGGTAAAAGATATAGCATTAAAAAAGATGGAAAAAGGTATAGCATAAAAAAAGATGCTCAACAGTATATATCAAGAGGGAACTACAAATTTAAAAAACAATGAGACACCACTACATGCAGATTTGAAGGGCCAAAATTCGAAACACTGACCGACCGTACAAAACACTAGCAAAGATGCAGAACAACAATAACTCTCATCTATTGCTGATGGGAATTCAAAATGCACAGCCACATTTGAAGGTATTTGGCAGTTTCTTCCAAAACTAAATATATTCTTACCATACCTTCCAGCAATTGTGTTGAAGACTGAGGTGCCAAAACCGAGTTGTCGCAAAAACCAGAGAGACGAGAGAAGTTTTAAAAGCAAATTAGAAGCCTTTAATACCGGCCAGGACAGAGACCTAGGTCTCAAAATCAGACCTCTGAGTTACTCCGTGCCCTTCTCCAGGGAGCAGGGGTTTTATAAGGAAAACAAAACAGGTACAGATGGCTCCGTGTAAGCAGTCACGTAGGAGTCTTCTTCACGATAAGCGGGGATGCAGCAAAGCAATTACTTTAGGAATGTTAATGGCCACTGATAGGCACAGCAGACCAGGGTGAGGGCCAGGTCGGTATGATCCAGTTGGCAGGGTTTACAAACAAATTTACAACGACCAATAAGTTAACCCTATCTGGGGCCATAACTTTTCCATATTTTTACTTTTTTCAGAGGTTTCCACAATTGCACACCTTGGTATTTATCCAAAGAAATTGAAACCCTACATCTCTACAAATCCTTCACACAGATGCTCAAAGCAGCTTTATTCAAATTGCAAAAACTTGGAAGCAATCAAGACATCTGTCAGTAAATGAGTAGACAGAAAAAGTGTGATACATTCAGAAAATGGAATATTATTCAGCACTAAAACTGAATGAGTGCTCAACCTGTGCAAAACCATGGAGGAAACCTAAATGCATATTACTAAGTGAAAAAAGTACTTCCATTTTATGATGTTTTGGAAAAGGCAAAACTATGAAGACAATGAAAGTATCAGGGATTGCCAGGGGTTGTGAGGAGGAAGTATGAATAAGTAGAAAATATTTTTAGTCTGTGAAGCTATTCTGTGTAATACTATATTGGTGAATACAAATCATCATACATTTGGCAAAACTAAGAATGTACACTACCTAACAGGCGTGGTGGTGCATGCTTGTAATCCCAGTACTTTGGGAGGCAGAGACCGGAGGATCCTGGTTCGCGGCCAGCCTCAGCTCTCGCTCTCTCTCCCTGTCTTTCTCTCTCTCTCTCTCTCTCTCTCTCTCTCTCTCCTTAGTGAGGCCCTCCGTAACTTCGTGAGACCCGGTTTCAAAACAAAGCATAAAAAATAGGGCCGGGGGCATAGCGCGGAGGTAGAACGCCCCTGCATTCAAT